>CBVK0100352889.1:0-20425 GCA_900067695.1 Picea abies
AATTTATTCTTTGCAAGCTCTTTGACTTCTTTGACCTTTTGGGGCTTCAAACCAACATATGAGGGTCCTCTCTCAAATTGTGAGGAGTTATGTGACATTCCACATACCACCAGAAATGTCATGACATGTACTATCCATATAGAATAGTATTACCTTAAAATATATTAAAATGCATACAATTATACATGAAACAAACTTGGTTCCATTACCCAAAACTTTTTTCTACTGGAATTCGCTACTGGACTTTCTTCAAGGGTTGACATCAATGACAACCAACCTTAATCAACATCCTTCTGGTTGTAGCTAGAGAATTGGGGAGTTGGAGCTTCCCTCAGGTTGTATCCTGAAAATAGGGGGTCGGAGCCTCCTTCCAGTTGCAACTGGACAACAAAGGAAGTTGGCACTTCCAATGATTGTCATTCTTAAAGACATATAAGAAAAAAACATTTCATGGTTTTCTCCCGCAGTTGGTTTCCACATAAAATTCTAGTGTACTGTGTATGTGTGTGATTACTCATTGTTCATGGTTTATTTATTCTGCACATGATTGAATGATATTATTATATTGATGATAAAGACAAATTACATTTATATACTATGGTTAAAAAGTATTATAATTTCTCTATTACTGATTCATCCCCCTCTCAGTAATCCGACAACATGAACTACATATAACTGACAACCTTTTCTAGAACTCCCTTTTAGTTGTAAGGATGAAATATATTTGATAGAGATATTTATTTGAGTGACTTTCACTAAGAAAGTATCAAATTCATCATCTATGCATTCAAAAGTATTATTGTAGAGTTCCAACTTTAGTTTATGTTTTTTTATCCATTCCATGCCAAATAAGAAATTATATGAACCCAAATGTAAACTATTCAAATTCACCCTTATGAGTAGTCCATTCATTTCCACTAGGAAATCTTCTATCAATTCACTGACGTTTCTCTTAACTCATGTATCCGACTTAACTAACCAAGATTTAGTGTTCTTTCTTTTTTAAAGCATACATGTCTCAAAAATATTAGGTGCAATGTAGCTATGACTATATCCAGGGTCAATTAAAATATAAATAGCTTTCTTAAAAATCTTACCATCAACTTCCACCACTTACGCTTGACAATCCTCTAATGTAGCATATATCTTAGGAATAGTATTTGCTACACCGTTCACTATTGTTTATTCTTATATAGTGTATGTAGTCTTCTTAGTTTCATTTCTATGAGGAGAGTCCCTGAGCATATTCTCTTCTCTACATCCTCAACACTTTAGAGGCCCTTTCCAAGGCTACCTTGGTTTTCTTACTAATGATTATGTTGGTTTGTCTCCACTCTGAGATGGAAAATTATGTTGGAAGTTGATTTGTACTATACAGTTTGATTTAAAACTTCTTGATTGATTCTTATATTGAAGAGGATTAAATTCCTTCTTCCTTTGTTCAAATTTCTCCTTTTTCTTTTCCTTCCAAATATTATTGAATTCCAGTTTATTATTGCTTTATTCATAACAATACTTAGCCTTTCTTATTGTAACATCAAGAGCCTCAAGCTCATCAAATTCAATCATGTCTCTGTAAGATTGATGCAATACAATACGAAAACATTGAATCTTCGCTTTTCTCATCTTTGATAGATGGAACATACCTTAACAATTCTAGAAATTTACTTTCATAATCATCAATAGTTGATTCACCCAATTTTGTTTCATGAAATTTCTTCATTTTTTCATCATAATACCTCTCTGACAGATACTTTTGAAAGAAGTACCTTTTAAATAATTTCCAAGTATTTTTAATTTCACCGATACTCTTTACATTCTTGATATCCTCCCACCATATGGATGCTCTACCATTTATGTTGTAAATAGCCACTCTAGCCTTCATGTTTCAAGAGTAATCAAGTTCCTAAATATTGGTATACCAAGTTTCAGATGACATGAAATAAATAAATATCACTAATGAAGGTCACAAACAACATGACATGGAATTAAAAGATAAAAAATGGCATTCACCAACAACGTCGGAAAGGAGTACTCCATCAAGAACAAAAAATAGAACCAACAATATGGAGATGCAAAAACATCAATTGGAGGGTCATACGATGGTGGTGATAAGGACCCACCTAGAAAAAGACTTAAAAATATAATATTGTATATACTTATATCAAAATAAAAAGGAATACATCAATAACATGGTTAAGCATACCTAAAGTCTAGGAGATTCCACACGCAATGGACATAGATGAGCTCATTGAAGAACCTAGTTGGTTTGCCTAAATACTATTGGAAACCAAAGAAATTGTAGAATGCCATGATTACTCACAAACTTGAAATGTTTTAGGAGGAATATGTTAATTTGCACCACGGGGTTTACAATTGTGAGTCTAAAAAAATTGTTATTGGAAAAAGTCAATATTAAAAATAATAATTCATTAAAAAGATGGAAGTCGTCAATTGGTTCTGATGGAGTTGCACAATAAAAAATTGCAAAGTTCTGTGGAGAAACTAGAGAATCTTTGAAGAATTCTATTGATAATATGGAAAAAGAAAATTCATATATTAAACAAAGGATAAAAGAGTTAGAAGTTGTGTTGATACCATGACCATTGTTTCCAGAGCCTTTGAATTCAATCCAACTTGTACTTGTGCTAGAAAATTTCCTAGAAAGCAGTGATAAATATAAAGGATCATCAAGTTTATTGAAAGAAATAAGAAAATATGTTGGTGATTCCATACAGAAGAGAATTGATATAATTAAATGAATTTGGGACCTTGCTCAAAGTATTGCTATATTTTCATCAAGAATACAAAATTTCAAAGAATATCTTCAAAACGACTTGGAAAATGATGAAGGATTTTACAAAGAAGCTCTAATTTATTTCTTAGCTAAAGTCTAGAGCTTAAGTGAAGCTCACAGAAAAGAACAAAAACTTCCATCAACTTACCAAATGAAACAATTCAATGCATGTTGGCTAATAATAATTAAAGAGTTGAAATAAATCATAAATGAGACTGGTGTTTTGAAAAATAAAAAAAAAAGTTTTTTGTTTCTTAAACTTATGGATCTTACAAACAAGCTTGATGGTCCCAAATTGTTTATGGATACTATGATTTTGTAAAAATAATCCTTAATGATACAACCTAATGCATTAAAATTTTCTTGAGCAAATGAATTTACCAAAACAATAGAATTTTTTGAAGAAGAAGTTGAAAAATGGTTAGTTTAGTCTATCAACAAGAATGATGAAGTTGATGACACATTGTATCAACTGGAGATGGATATGAGATAATTTGAAAACCAATTATTTGAAATTAAAAGCAAGTATGAAATCAATGTAGAATCTTAAGGGAGTAAATTGAGGAGTGGTTGAAAAAGGCATTAATCAGGATTACCGAACCGGAAAATAAAGAAATGGTTGCAACATTTATGCCACCTCAACCATAAAATGCACTTATAAAAGAAACATATACAAGCAAGTAAAGGCTTACAATAACTTTCCATCGCAGTGAGTCATGAAACAACTTTTTTTCCTCCTTTTTGTGTCTATTTCGTCCACAATCATTTGTCATATTGCCTTCCATTTCTCATGATTCTGTGAAAACCAGGTTGACCCTTAATTTTTTTTCTCTTATCTTCTAGGTATTTTCATTTTATGGTCCACAAGATCCAAATCCTAGTCCTGAAGGGCGAACACATATATTTTATTTAAAGACATTTACTTTGTATTTAAAGACATATGTTATTTTTTTAGACTCCAAGAGAACTACTTGGGATACTACATTATTTTATTCTCGAAGACTTTGATATGAAGCTTGATTTTCCAAATCTTTATCTTTTTGGTGCCGAATGGAATGATAATTTCAAGTTCTCTTATATATGCGGTCCATCTTTCTTTTTTCTTTACTGTGGATGGAAATGTCAATTGTCATGATGAATGCCAATTGTGATAGAAATGTCAACCTCTTATTTATCATACACATTTGGTTTATATAATTTGTAAATATTCTATATATGATTTTGTTTGAAAGATACCCGGTCTCAATCTTAGGTACTATTTTGAATGTGAAAGTTAGCTTTTACAAATTCTGGTCCTTCTCAGATTTTGTTTAACTTGTGTTTTTAAGTTTATAAGAAAAAGAGGATTACCGCCTCTCTAAAAATGAAGGGGGATTCATACTCTTGTGAGGTTGATTTAAATACCATAAATTAGTCTTTTAGATCAACAACCTTCTATTTGATATTATCTTCTTTATAATTCCATGTAATCTTAATATCTCACTTATTAACCCCATCATAATCTTTGGTACTTGATTAGTCTTTACTAGGCTAAAATGTACATACTTTTGGTCATAGTGTCTACTACTAAAAATATTGAATTGTGTCTCCTTAGCATTAACAATAATCTAACAATGAAATCCATCAAAATCCCTTTCCATTTTGATTTCGATGATTAAAGGAATTTTGAAGTAAAAAATGGGTCTCAAAACAAAAAATGTACTATCAAAATCAACTTTAAAATAAGAAGTAGGATTCAAGATGATGATGCAAACCATAAGTATAATAATTTTTGGAGGGAAAGGAAGAAAATTATTTTTTTAATCATATTTTCGACTTATGTCCCTACAGTTTTACTTGAATTTCAAGTGTAGGAAATTATTGTGGGTGGAATTAAATTTTGCATCCAAGTACCCACTATGCATAATTTTGATAGACTCACAATGAGATAATCTGAAAATACATGAAAAAAACATGTTTTTTACCCACAATGAGATAAGATATAAATAAATAAAAATCATTTATATCAGAAGTATGCATGTTGGGTACTCATTGGATGTAGAATTTAATTATGCATCCAATGTGTGCCTACACTTGAAATTTGAGTAAACCTATGATAAGATAAGTAAAAAATATGATTAAAAGAAGTAGTTTTCTTTTCTTCCCTTTGGAAATTCACAAGTCTTATTTTATTATTTTCTTTAAGAGACCCATTTTAGATCTCAAATTTCTCCCAATGATCACATGTGGTTGTAACAACTATGTTAAATGTTGATGTTCAACCTTCATTTGCTAACACTCAAGACATCTAGATACAAAATTAACTATATCCTTCTTCATTCCTTTCCAAAATAATAATGGTTTTAAGTCATCATTCACATTCTTGGACAAGACATATAAACTCATGTATGAGATTCTTTTAATATAAAATTATACATTTCATGATTTAGTGGTACATATATTCTTCCATAAATCAATAGTGTCATCGTTATCCAATGAATATCCACCATACTTAAAAATTCCCATTACCTCATTTTCTAACTCTTATTTAACTTCTTTGTCCCATTCATATTCTAATTGAAGCTTCAATATATTTTCTCTTAAATTTATATTTAATTAAAAAATCAGAAAAAAACATGGCCTATGTGTCAAATCATCTAACACTATGTTTAGTATTCCTTTAATTTATGATATATCGAAATCATACTCGCTTAATAATTTTGATCACCTTGTTTATATAGTGTTCAAATAACTCTATGTAAATATGTGTTGAAGTATGTGATGATATGTCTTCCACTCAAATTTCCTTCCAACTAAAAAATGTCTCTAAGTTCTTAATGCCTACACTATTGTCACAGTTTCCAAATCATGTGTCATATAATTTTCTACACGAGGTTGAATTTTTCTTGAAGCATAGGCAATTATCCTACCTTGTTGCATTAGTAATTTGCACAATCCTTCTTTTGATGAGTCTGTGAATACCAAAACATCTTGATCCATATATGGTAATTTCAACATAGAATCAATCATCAATAATTCCTTCTATTTATGAAATGCTTCCTCATGCCAATTTATCCATATAAATTTCTTATTCTACTTCTATAATTTTCTAATAGTATTCAAAATATTCAAAGATCCTTTTATAACCTTCTATAACATCCTACCAAAGCCATAAACTACATATTTCATGTGCATTAGTGGGTATCAACCATTCTACAACTACTTCTATCTTTGTCAAGTCTACTGTTATTCCTTCCCCTAAAATTATATGCCTTAGGTCATAGATTGTTGACTCTTAAAACAAGAATTTATAAAGTTTTTCATACAATTTATGCGCTCTAAGACATTGTAATACTTTTCTTATATGTTATTCATTCTACTCTGGTGTATGATAAATCAAAATATCATCCAAAACTACTTGCACAAATTTGTCAAGGTACTATCAAAATACTCCATTCATTAAAATCATAAACACTCATTGTATTCATTAATCCAAAGGGATATACTACAAATTCATAGGGTCTAAATTGAGTCTTATTCCATTTTTAGAAATATCTTCTTCCTTTATTCTAAGTTCATGATATTCCAATTTTAAATCTATCTTATAAAATAATTTATCTCCTTTCACCTAATCAAATAAATCATCAATTCTAGGAAATAGATATTGATTCTTTATTATTGTTTTCTTTAACTATTGATAGTTGATATAGAGTCTTCGTTATCTATAATTTTTTTTTATGAATATCACGTGTTCTCTCCATGGTGATAAAATCAATTATATAAATTCTAAACCTATAAGTTATTAGAGTTGCATCTATGAATCTCATAACTTTGGAGCCGTTATATGGTAAGGATCCCTTGTGATAGGTTCTATTCTTGTTTTATGTTCCATGATAAACTCCAACTCTCTTTTAGGAGTAATCCAAGAAATTCCTCTTGACATACATCTAAAAATTCTGACAACACTGGTTACTATTCTAAACTCATTGAATCCTCCTCGTTATTCATAGCTATTACAACATATAATTTACATCATTTCCTTATATGTTTCTTAAGTTGTAATGCTACGATCAATCTTAATGACACTCCTCTATTCATCCCAACTAAAATTATTTTATTACCTATGTCATCTATTAAAAAAATAAAATTATTTTATTACCTATGTCATCTATTAAAAAAATATTGTGTTGATATGATTCTATTGGATCCTTCTCACATGTAATGATAAATCAACTTTTTGGAACAAACCATTGTGATTTCTCATCGTGATGAAGAATGAAGAAAATATTATCATTGAAAGAAATATTAACATGAAAAGGTTAAAAATTTATAAAAATATAATTACTGGAGAAAACAAAACATTGCTACAGTTTATGAAATAGAAATAATTATATATCTAAATAATAATTAATAAGGAAAGGTTTACGCCCCAATATGGGGTGCTCTCCAGATCGCATGAAAATATGGCAGATGCATGTTTACTAGCGAGCTAGTGGAAACCTTATTGATCAACACTCATGTCAATTCAAAAGGATCCAGACATTCATTATGAAGAAGGGTGGGAGTGCAACAAGGGTTAATTCTAAGAGGCCCCAGATATGATGACATGTGTGTAACATCCCTCTCTTACGAGAACATGTTATCGACTTATTATTTGAGGACACTTGTGTGCAAGTGATCCAGTTATAGTACATGGTTATTGTTTCGCTGATAGATTTTTATGATGATTTTGATGGTTGTGATTTAATGTTATTTGAGATATATGTATTACATATGCTATTAATGATTTTTCTCTTAGTGTGCAGGACACTTGACAGATTGTGGATGTCGATGGCATCAATGGACCTCCTTGGACTCCAGATTGAGTCAAGGCATGGATTTTATTGGTTTGAGTATTTCATTTATGCATATGTGACATATGAATGATTATAGTATGATTTTGTATATGGATCATTGACAATGTTGTGTCAATGGATGAAGGTTGAAGATGCTTTCTAATGTGACTTGCATAAGGAGTAAAGGGGCCATACACATAGACCAAACATTGAGAGAGAAGTGTGGAAGAGTCCCTGACACAACCTACTAGCACTCTCACCATGGATTGAATTGTAGGTTAATGATTACCTAGTTCGAGAGGTCCACGATGTCATGAGGGAAGACTAAGAGACTCCCTCACAAAGATTCTAAGGGGCATGCAATAAGATAGGGTCATTATTCCTTAAAATCCCTTCGTCTCTCACAAGGTCACCTGAGTGGAGTGTTGACTCCAAGGGTTGGATAAATACCAAAACCAATCAAAGGCGAGTGGCACCCTTCGAGCACAAAGTGCATCTATGTTGCATAAATAAATCTCGAGTCAATGAATCTAGGTGGACTAGAAAACCTTGAAGAATAATGGTAAACCTTCAAAATCTTTAGACCTTATCAGATATGAATAATAATGGGTAATTTATTCATTTTAAATCCCCAAATGAAATTCTAAGCCTATTCAAAAATTAAGCCCAAGTATATGTTATTGTAAGGAGACTAAACTAAATTATTAACTAAATCAAAATAGGAATGAGGTAAATCAATTTAAGAAATTAATAAAAATGAAGTAAGTCTCAAGAATTAATATAATGCACATGTGTGCAAGAAAATACCAAATTGGAAATTAATATAAGAAATGAGTAAAGCATGAAAGAATATGTGTACGCATAGAGTGGTATCTAGAGTCTAGTGAACACTAGTCTAGCTAGAACAAGGCTCATATTTTAACTCAAATCAGATTTAGTAAGGAGTCACTCATTAATTGGGAATAAAGAGACACTAGGAATGATTTAAGGAGCCATTTTGGGAAAGGTGAGAGAAATTGAATTTAATTAAAATAAATTGTGGAATTACTTATGCAACCTCGGGAGAGGGTGACAAGAGTAATGGAGAAATAATTCTAATTTATTTAATTAAAAAGAGAATTAATTGTGCAAGAGGGGATGTGTCATTAAAGAAACTCCTATAAAGAAAATGATATAGAGGGAAAAGGGATCACATTGGTTATGTGTATAGTTATGTTGCAAAATTTTTGACTGGTTTTACTTGTGAAAGTTGGGATACCTAGCTTGAGAGAGAGTGGTGGATCTATCTTGTGAGGAAAGCTGGGAGCTAAAGGGTTTTTTGTTTTTTTTGTGTGTGGCCCCTTTGCAGATTGGGGGGCTAAAGGGGAAGAAGAATACCCATAGCATTGGTTGGGAGGTACTAGTAAAGTCTACGATTAGCAAGTGAAAGGTCTGGAGGAGCCTCATCACGGAAGAAAGTCCTTGATTTCTTCGTCATTAGTTACGTCATTTTATTTTATACTGAAAATTGTAATAATATTAATTTTCTAAATTGTTTAGGAATTGTTGTCATTGTACCCGAATGTTGATATCAAATTTACAATTGGCGTTGATGGTTTGCATTCTATGAAAGGTGAAATTTATATGTTTGTCATTTCAATTTCTTAAAAATGAATAATGGCTGCTAGGATAAACATTGTACAAGAGGCGAATTTCTTGGTCGCTGCCAATAATTGGATCAGACTTTTTCCCTTGAAAAATAAGAGGAAAAACTATCTCATGATCATTACTCCTAAATGTGAAACCCTTGCCAAGACCGATCCTTCTCAACTTCTTGAATGGTGCACCTATTATATTAAATCTATTGCATGCGTGGGAAATTATCCCTGGATGCGATCCTGTGGCCCAATGCTTGTTTTCCTTATTTGATTGTAGAATCCAACTGCCTGTAGAATATCTGCCTTGATTGAGTGGTGTGCCTTCCTATAGGGTTTATTTGACCTGTGCGCAGATGAGGAGTTGGTTCTGTCTGCATGGGTATTTCTATTTACCATTGTGGGTTCATCCTTGGCACTTGATGCAGGTTCTTGGACATAGGCACTTGATGCTTGATGGGCGAGCTCTTAAGATCCAAACTTGGGCTCGACCAGATTTTTGGTCTCACGAACTTTTGATAGAGTAAATAAAATTAAGTTTCTGACCAACACATAGATGAGGAGCAGGTTCTTTCTGTATGGATCTTGAAATCTACCCGGTATACTCATCCCTCCTTGGCACATGGGCTTGGCGAGTTAGGGAGATAAGTGCTTGAGGGGATATCCCCACTGGACAAATTCCCTTCCTTCTTGTGGCTCACCGGGGTGCATCATTGTTCCCTTCATACATTTCGAGACTTTGTTGGGCATTGAACATCGTACCTAGTGGGAATTTTTCCCTAAGAATCGTACCCACCCAATCCAGTAGACTCGGTTAAGATAGAGAAGAGAATCACACTTTTGCAAACCTGAAAATTTAGATGGGAAATTACGCCTAAGCACAAACACAAACTTATTACACCAACGTGTGATCATTCACAGTTTCTGAAGTGAACACAAGTTTCATGGAGTTGGGTTGCACAAAAAAAACTGTGGTCAAGTGAATCCTTTGCAGTTTTCGATTCAAAAACATTGATAAATGTCTACGCTTTGAAAGGAATTTATGTCTTGTTTTCTCCTACCATTTCACACCTCTAATACCTGGAGTTTGTTCCCATAAATGATGAAGGACGCATGAGTATCCAGGACCCTATGCCTATCTGGTAGATACCCCGTAGGAGCTGGGTAATTCATTTTTTAGGTTGGCTAACTTATTTCCCTTTTTGTTATCGCAAGGAACAATAACTCTTAGGCATGTTCTATGCACTGTGATGAACTCTTTTAGTATATTGTTTACCTTAAGATAGGATTCTGCCCAGGTGGCGTTGAAGGGTTACGATTAAGGTTTAGATCTTAAATGGATTTTCGTTCTGCTTGAGCTCTTAATTATCAATAATAGGACTTGAACTTCTCGACCAGATTGTTGGTCTCACGAACTTTTGATAGAGTAAATAAAATTAAGTTTTTGACCAGCGCATATATGAGGAGCGGGTTCTTTCTGCATGGATCTTGAAATCTACCCGGTATTCTCATCCCTCCTTGGCACGTGGGCTTGGCGAGTTGGGGAGATAAGTGCTTGAGAGGATATCCCCACTGGACAAATTCCCTTCCTTCTTGTGGCTCACGAGGGTGTGTCATTGTTCCCTTCATACATTTTGAGACTTTGTTGGGCATTGAACATCGTACCCAGTGGGAATTTTTCCCTGAGAATCGTACCCACCCAATCTAGTAGACTCGATTAAGATAGAGAAGAGACTCACACTTTTGCAAACCTGAAAATTTAGATGGGCAATTACGCCTAAGCACAAACACACACTTATTACAGCAACGTGTGATCATTCACATTTTCTGAAGTGAACACGAGTTTCATGGAGTTGGGTTGCACAAAAACAACTGTGGTCAAGTGATTCCATTTAGATGGGCAATTACGCCTAAGCACAAACACACACTTATTACAACAACGTGTGATCATTCACAGTTTCTGAAGTGAACATGTGTTTCATGGAGTTGGGTTGCACAAAAACAACTGTGGTCAAGTGATTCCTTTGCAATTTTCGATTCAAAAATATTGATAAATGTCGACGCTTGGAAAGGAATTTATGTCTTGTTTTCTCCTACCATTTCGCACCTCTAATACCTGTAGTTTGTTCCCTTAAATGATGAAGGACGCATGAGTATCCAGGACCCTATGCCTATTTGGTGGATACCCCGTAGGATCTGGGTAATTCATTTTTTAGGTTGGCTAACTTATTTCCTTTTTTGTTATCCTGGGTAATTCATTTTTTAGGTTGGCTAACTTATTTCCTTTTTTGTTATCGCAAGGAACAATAACTCTGAGGCATGTTCTATGCACTGTGATGAACTGTTTTAGTATATTGTTTACCTTAAGATAGGATTCTAGCCAGGTGGCGTTGAAGGGTTACGATTAAGGTTTAGATCTGAAATGGATTTTCGTTCTGCTTGAGCTCTTAATTATCAATAATAGGACTTGAACTTTCTCGAATTATCATTGATATGTATGGATACCCAAGACAGATCTTAGATAGCTCATCCATTATTATTATGATTGAATTTCTTACAGTATCTTACCTCAGAGAATAAATACTTAGCACGATGCATTTAGAAACTGCTTACTGAAGTATAAAACTTATAGACCTTATGTAAGTTTATTAAAGTAGCTAATTAAGGGACCATATTAATCTTGATTTATTATGGCTATGAAGTGGACAGCCTATTGTCATTATTTATAGATATGAAGGGGGATCATATTTCTTAAGGTATTCGATATATTGTTTCCCCTTGGTTAATTTGGTTATGCAAGCAGGGCAGCCTTGAGTTTTGGTTTATTGTTTTAAATAAGATTTGTTTTTCCCTTAAATCTAAATGGGAATTCTAGGATGGTAATTGAGTTATTATATATGGTTTAAAATAGATTGGGTTTTCGCTCAATTTAAATTGGATTGTAAGTTAGGATATGTTCTCTTATATTGTTTAATTGAGATTGATCTTTCTTGAATTCTTACAAAAGGACTGGTAAGATAGCATTGAATAGTTATATATTGTTAACTAAGGTATATCACATTGTTAAGACATATAGTGATTGGTAAGATAGCATTGAATAGTTATATATTGTTAACTAAGGTATATCACATTGTTAAGACATATAGTTGAGTTATTTAAGGTTCATACTTATTATAGAAGTTACATCCCTTATCAAGGGATGTTAAACTTGAATAAAATGAAAGGATTGGTAAGATAGTATTGAATAGTTATATATTGTTAACTAAGTTATATCACATTGTTAAGACATATAGTTATGTTATTTAAGGTTCATATTTATTACAGAAGTTACATCACTTGATAAGGGATGTTGATTTTGAATAAAATGGACTTCAAGTTATTAACGATAATTATAATTAGATTTCTATCTAACATTGAGATTGTGCTCACGCTCTTGTGGTTATTATTACTTTTATGGATTGTCCTTTCACTCAATTGCTCTTAGATTTATGTGAAAAATTAACCGAGTATAGTAGATTATTCTATTATTCCTTGAAAATTAAGGGATAAGTGTAGTTGATATATCTAGTCTTGAATTATGGTTTATGCTGGAATGTTCCATAGGTGGTAATTACGTCTCTTTAATTTATGTATGTAATTTGTAGCTAGACAATTGCAGGAATGTTTCATAGGTGGAAATTGTGTCGATTAATTGATATATGTTATCATAGTTGGACCATTGTTGGAATGATTTATAGTTGGTATGGCATCAATTATTTGATATATGTTATTATAGTTAGACCATTGGTGGAATGCTTCACAGATCGTGATTGCGTTAGTTAGAATGATATGTGTCATTTGTAGTTGGACTATTCTTAGAATGTTTCTCAAGTGGCATTTGCGTCCATTAAATCGATGTATGTTTAGGTAGTAGATTTTCTGTTGCACCATGATTAATGTATGCTTAAGATTGATTGATTTATCTAGTTGAATTTCAACTTGATTGGATTAGGAGGATGTAGATACCTCCTTGTTCCTCAGAACAATCGCTAGTCCTGAGACTTTAAATGGTCAAAATTAATTGGATGAATCCTGGACTTGAGCGTTGCTTATGTGTCTTGCAGGTCCTAACCTTGTAGGATAGGTTGAGTGGGTAGTTTCTTTATGTTATCCTTATGTGATGAGTTGATTGAATAAAAGTGATGATGTTTTCGGTTGGTCGTGACGTGTTAATTTTGCATCATTATTTTTATGATACGTGTTGATTATGTGTCATTATTTAATACGATGATGTGTTTCTTATGTATCATTACTAATTATGTTAATGCAATGATTTTCTGCCTCTATTAATTATGTTAATGCATTGATTTTGTGTCGTTACTAATTTGGATGATGTGTCGGAACTATTGCTAGTCATTATGTGGTGACATTTTATTTTACTAATGCAAAGAAAAAAATATCTACCTTTTGTACATCACTTGTTTTCATAATGAAGGGGCATTACATATGGTATCAAAGTGGTTTCAACCCTGTGACTTAGGATCATTACGACTTCCACTGTATTAAACACTTGATTAATAACTTATCGCTAATTAAAATTGAAATTGTCCATACAAGAAATCATGGTTAGAAGAAGCTGTGGAGGTAGACAACGTGGTGCTAGGGGAAGAGGTGGGATGCCTCCAGTAGCATCCATGCCAGAAGAATCTAACCCCCAAGGGGAAAAAAATGTCATTTGACAGCAACAGGTTGTTTTGGGGGATGTGGTTGGTTTGATGAGGTCCTTTCAGAGGATGTCAGAGGCCTTTATTAACCATCTAGATAGAGATGAGGTCAGGGTGCATGTACCCAATGAGGGTTCACAATGCGCTCCAACTAGCAGTGATAACATTCACAAAGAAATTGAGAAGGTGAAGTTTCCTAAGTTCATGGGTGCCACAGAAGGCTTAGTCATCAAGGCATGGTTGGAGAACATGGCGATGTGATTTTCACTTTGTGACTACACCTCCAACATGAAATTTTGCATGGCAGTATTTAAGTTGAAGGGGAGTTCTCTTCTATGGTGGAAGATGCTCCTACCTCAACTAAACATGGTCATCGAAGACGTGTCATGGGAGCTATTCAAGGAACTCAACTAAACATGGTCATCGAAGACGTGTCATGGGAGCTATTCAAGGAACAGTTCCAAGAGAGGTATTTGTCAGACGAATTCATTGAGCACTAATTCAATGAGTTCAATGCTTTATGATAGGGTGGTCGAATGATGCCCAAGTATGAGGTCCAATTCATGGAACTGCTTAGGTATGATCCACACCTGAACACGAAGAATCTAAAGGTCAACAATTTTGTGTTCAGTCTTAACTTCAACGTTCATGCGAAGGGGAGGATCCTAATTCCACAAACATTTCACAATGCAATCTAGAATTTCCTCATAGTGGAGGAAGAGATAACCAGCAGGGGTCAAGGAAGGGCTCTTAAAAGACCGACTAGACATATGACCTCAAGAACGCAGCAACAACAGTTTAGGCATGTTCAACAGAATAGACTAGGAGCTCAGAATGGTAGGCTAGCATATTCTACTCTAGGGACCAGGAGTACTGGACCAAATACCAGGTGTTGGACATATGGAGAGCCACATTACCAGTGAGACTATCTGGTTGAGAAGGCCAGAGCAACTGGATCAATAGGAAACACTATAGTTGGACATTTGGGCAAGGCCCACAGGATTCACGCAGTGGTGAATAAGCGCCAGGCCAAGCACCAGTCCATTGTGCTTGAGACATCAGGCACCATCGCCGACCAAACGTTTAGTATTTTGATATATCCCAGCATCGCCGACCAAACGTTTAGTATTTTGATATATCCCAGTGCTACATAGAGTTTTATTTCTAGTGCAATGGTGAAAATAATTAAGGGAAGACAATTGAATAGGACATGTTTAGATACGTAGAAATGGATTCGGGTGCCAAATAAAAGGTTGGAGGTAGGGTTATAGACCATAGCATTAACTTGGGGGATTTCATAACAAAGGACAACTTATATGTCACGATCTTAGGATCTTATGACATAGTATTCGGTATGGACTAGTTGGAATCACATGATGTGATACTCAACTGTAATACAAAATGGTTAAGCTTGACCGATGATGTGGGGAAGAGAAGAGTGATTGTGGGAAGAAACCAGGGAGTTTCCTTGAGGTTAATTTCTTCCCTATAGCTATAGAAGAGCTTGCGCAAAGGATGTAAGTTATATGAAATCTTAGCACTAAACTAAAAGGATGAGGCAGAAGGATTAGAAAACCTTCTAGTAGTATGAGAGTTTGTTGGCATGTTTTTAGAAGAGTTACCAGGATTTCCACCCGAAGGAGAGTTGGAGTTTATAGTCGACTTGAAACCTGGAACCAAACCGATAGTAAGAACGCCTTATCGAATGTCAACACCTAAGTTACACGAGTTGAAAATGAAACTGAAGGAGTTGGTGTAATTGGGAATTATACGCCC
Source organism: Picea abies (assembly GCA_900067695.1). Taxonomy (NCBI): domain Eukaryota; kingdom Viridiplantae; phylum Streptophyta; class Pinopsida; order Pinales; family Pinaceae; genus Picea; species Picea abies. The sequence continues at coordinate 15,725 of CBVK0100352889.1, forward strand.
AAGTGTGTCACCTTGGGGTGTGCCTGTTATTTTAATAATAAATAAGCATGGGTCATGGAGACTTTATATTAACTACCGTCAATTGAAAAAGGCAACGATCAAGAACCAATATTCGTTGCCAAGAATAGACGATTTGTTCTTTCAGATGAAATGCGCGACGGTGTTTTGAAATATCGACTTGAGATCAGGATATCACCAGTTATGAATTAAAGAGGAAGGATCAGGATATCACCAGTTATGAATTAAAGAGGAAGATATTCCTAAGACCTCTTTCAATATGAGGTTTAGACACTACGAGTTTATCGTTTTACCATTTGTACTGACAAAATCCATGGGGGTAGTCATGAGTTTTATGAATGGAGTTTTTTGTGAATACTTGGACGAAAAAAGAATGACAAAAGAACATGATGAACATTTAAGGTTGGTACTACAACGTTTACAAGAAAACAAATTATACGAGAAACTGTCGAAATGTTATTTCTACCAAATGGAGATTCATTACTTGGGGCACTTTATATCCAGTGAAGGTATAGTTGTGGATCCAGTGAAAGTAGAGGCCATTATGGAATGAGTTGCACCGACAAATGTACCAAAAGTACGCAACTTTATGGGTTTAGCAGGATATTACCAATGGTTCGTCGAAGGTTTTTTGAAGATATCAAATCTGATCACGAAATTGCAGAAGACAAATAAGAAGTTTGTATGGGTCGAGAAATGCATGGAAGAATTTCAAAGGCTCAAGGAGATTTGGACGACAACGTCGATACTAAAAGTCCCTGACATGGAAAATGAATTCTTGGTATGAGTAGACACATGCAAGGAAGGTTTAGGAGGAGTATTAATGCAAGACGATTGAGTGATCGCTTACATCTCAAGGAAAATAAGAAGGCATGACGAGAAATATGCAATGCATGAATTAGAGTTAACGGCCATTGTGTATGCCTTGAGAGTTTGGAGACACTATCTGATTAGACTAAAATTCAAACTAAAGACATATCATCGTTGACTACAATATATATTTACACAGAGTGACTTGAACGCATAACAAAGGCGTTGGTCGAAACTACTTAGTGAATACGAATTCGAAATTACTTACATAAAGGGTACGGTGAATAGAGGGTTGATGTGTTGAGTCAGAGACCACGCATATTTTTGGTAATACCTCTTCAGATGAATCTTCGAGAAAATATTATAACTATATAGGTTAATGATGAATGGTACAAAAGGGTTAAGGAAAATATTGGACAAAACACCATGATGGTACCTAAGTTTGAAGGTTATACATTGGATAATGACAGATTGTTGATGTATAATAATAGGATTTACATACCCCCTAATGATGAATTGAGAAATTTGATCTTAAGAGAAGCTCATAGAGCAGTATACATGGCTCATATAGGAGTCACAAAAATGAGGGAAGACCTTAAGCATTTATTCTTATCGAAAGGGGTGAAAGCTGACATAGTTAGTTATGTGGCACGATGTCTAGAATGTCAACAAGTGAAAGATAAACATAGACATCCGACATGATTATTACAACCACACATTATTCTAGAATCGAAATGGGAGGTCATTTCGATGGAATTTATAGTTGGATGGCCACTAATGACAAGGAGACATGACTCAATTTTTGTGGTAGTTGACACTCTAACAAAGAGTGAACATTTTATTCCTATGTGTACGATGTATCAGGTGCCATACATAGTGAGATTTTTTATCAATGAAATTTTGAGATTACATGGCGTGCCAAAAAGGATCATATACGATAGAGGACTGGTGTTTAGAGGACATTTTTGGACCAATTTCCAAGAGGCCTTGGGGAGAAAACTGAACTTTAGTACAACCTATCACCCTGACACCGATAGGAAGACAGAAAGAACAGAAAAAATTTTGGAAGATATGTTGTGTATGTATGTAATGTACCAACAAAAACAGCGGGATGAATTTTTTCCACTGGTAGAGTTTGCATACAACAACAACTACCAAGGTACCATTAAGATGGCACCGTTAGAGTTTATATATGGGAGACCATGTCAAACGCCATTGAGCTGGGATCAAATTGAGGATAGGGTCCTAGTAGAAATAGAGGTGATCCAAGAAATGGAAGAACAAATGAAAACGATAAGACAAATGATTAACAATGCAAGATCGACATTATGAGTGATGTTGATGCGCATCGTGTTGACCACAATTATAAAGTTGGTGAAAGTGTTTTCTTCCGGGTGAAACCGCACAAGAGTTCGATCAAGTTTCAAAAGGGAGCTAAAATCTCTCCTAGGTTTGTGGGACCTTTCGAAGTTGTGGAAAAAGAAAGAATCTGTGGCCTATCGACTAGACTTTCCTAATTCTTTGAGGCATATGCATGATGTTTTTCATGTATCTATTTTGAGATATTATATTAGTGACCCTTCACATGTTATTGACATGAGTTCCTTGGATGTGTCAGATGAGGGTGCTCTCATGGAGGAGCCAATCTGCATTCTGGGCATCACATTCAACATCTATGACATCGAACAGTCGATCAGGTCAAGGTCCAGTGGGACAATTATAGTCCACACTCGGATACTTGGGAGGACGCATATGGGATGCGTCAACAATTTGCTTACTTGTTTTACATATTAGAAATATAGATCTATGTCAAATACATTTATTTACTTGGTATTACATATATTGTACAAAATTTGAGATGAAGTTTAAAACAAGAGGGGGTGTATGTAACATCCATCTCTACTAAGCATACTATTATTGAATTATTCTTTGAGGACACTTGCTTGCAAGTGATCTGGGTATGGAACACTACGATTTCATTTAGATTATGGTTTATGTATGATGATCTTGAGGTGTTATAGTTGCTTGATTTTATTTATGTATATGTGTGTGTGTGTGTGTGTGTGTGTGTGTGTGTGTGTGTGTGTTGACTTGTGCTTTTGACAAGTCATATTGAATGTGCAGGACACATGACAGGTTATGGATATTGGTGGAATCAAAGGGATTCCTTGGACTCTAGATTGAGTAAGGGAGTGGATTGTATTGTTTGAGTATTTTGTTATTATGCACATATGATGTATGATGAATTTTAGTAGGATTTATATATATGGATTTTTGACATTCTTTTTATCATTGGATGCAGGATTGATGATGCTTGCTAATAATACTCACATAAGGATTAAATCGGCCTGGCAAAGAAAACCAAATATTGAGGGAGAGGAGTGGCAGCATCCCCGTCACAACCTACTAGCACATCCACCATGGCCAAAACTATAGGTTAATGATTACCTAGTTGGGTGGTCCACGATACCTTGAGGTAAGACTGAGATATTCTCTAACATATATTTCTAAGGGGCACACAATAAGGCAGGATCCTTATTCCTTAGAATCCCTAGGTCTCTAAAGAGGTCGACCAATTGGATTTTTGACTCCAATGCATTGGACAAAATTCCAAAAACAAGTCAATGTTAGTGTCACCCTTGGAGTACAAGATGCATCGTGAAGGGCATGTCGCACAATTGAAACCCGAGTCAATAAACATAGGTGGCCTAAAAAACACTGGAATGATTAGACCTTATTGGATCAAATTAATTAATTAAAAAATAGATTATTAATTATTAAATCCAACCAGAAGTCTAAGTCGATGTATAAATTTTAAATAAGGAGATTAATTGAATTGTGAAATGAGTAAAGATTTGAAGGTAATAAAATGTTAGGAAATAGTAAGTAAAGACATAAAGAATTGATAAAATGCACAAGGGTACATGAAATTATTAAAAATAAATACTTATTTAGAAATAATTACAACTTGAGAGAATGGGTTGTGCATATAATAGAATTTCAGTCAACCAACCATAGCCTAACTAAAAAGACTCCTAATCAAATCCTAAATAAAACCTGGTTAGAAAACACCTTTTAATTAAGGGGATTGGGGAACCAAGAGACAACTAAGAGGGAAATTAGGAAAACGTGGAGAAATGTGAGGAAAACGGGGTTTTAAATAATAATAAAAGAGAAACTACTTGAGCAACCTAGAAAGAATGTGACACCTATAGTGGGTGAATAATCCTTTGAATGAGTTATGAAAATTAAATGAATTATGCATGAGGGATAGATGTCAGTGAGAAAGAATTCAATAAATATATTGACAAAGAAGGGAAGCACATGAACTTTTGGGGAGGCATTGTTATGCTGTTGAATTTTTGATTGACTGTGTTTTTACTTGTGAGTGTTGGGACTCGAGACGAGTGAAAAGAGTGGAAGTTATTCCTTGTGGGGCAAGCCTCGAAGGTATTGTGTCTTGGTTTTTGTGTGTTTGGCCCCTTTATGGCTCGGGGGGCTATGGAGAAAGAAGAGTACACCTAGCGTTGATTGGGAGGTATCGGGGAAGTCTCTATGATTAGCAAGCGAAGGAAAGGAAGGAGCGCAAGGCTTGAAAGGACATCTTCAACACACAGGTTTCATTGATTTTTGGTATTTAGAAGATGAATTTATTTATATTACGAGAGTATCAATACAATAGATTGATACAGTCATTGTAAAATCATTGGAAGGTCTAAATTTCAATTGTTATGTTTGTTGACAAACAAATAATAGCTATAGTGTTATATTTTAAATCTTCACTATAAATTTCAAACGTTTTCAGAACTCTGTATATCCGTCTGATCCTCCTTGTTTAGTGAAAAATTTATATTTCATATAGCTTATGTTTAA
>CBVK0100352890.1:0-20420 GCA_900067695.1 Picea abies
TTGATAGACAAGTATCATGAGTCTAGGGAGAAGTTTGTATACTTTAGAGAGCAGGGGGTGATGAACAATTAGTAACATCTAAGATGAAAGGAATATGAGTCATGCCAGAAGGGTACACAAGAGAAATATTGTTTTTAGAGAGAAGCATAGAAGAAGAGAGATCGTCAAAGAGACATGACAGAGAGGAGGTATAAATAGAGGATACTGGAGAAGGTAGTAACATAGTTGTAGAGATCAGATCCCCTTCGATAATAATGGATGCAATTGAGTCGAAGGAAGATGAGGTGAGAAGTAGTAGAAACAATAGCACAAAACATAGTGATGAAGGTGCATTCCAAGAAAGTGAAAATATATTGGTTTTTAGAAGGAGGTGTGCAACTCAAGATAGGAATCTCTTTTGGATCCATTACTAAAGAAGATGAGATAAAGTGAACCAACCCCCTTTTTGTGTTGATTTGTTTCTATATGAGATAATATGAGATCGATATATTATTACAATGAAGAGTGTTCCATATATAGAGAACATATGGTGACTATACATGAAAGGATGCGTCCCTTGGATAATAAATACCTACTACTACTGCTACTTATTATTATTATTATTATTATTATTACTTATTATATATGTTATTTAATGATCAATAAATATATTTTTAATTATTAATCTAGGATAATGTCTTCCCGATGTTTTCCAAACATCAACAATCTCTCTCAACAAGGGAGACATTTTTCATCATGCCAAGTTTTTCTCTAAAGTATACAAACTTCTCCCTAGACTCATGATACTTGTCTATCAATTCTTGGAGATGTCTCTCTCCCACCTGAATAAAGGGGAAACTCCCCATGCGGCTCTCCCTCTAAGACAAATCACTCTCTCTAATATCAATCTCACTCTGGATTCACATGTGATAGCATATACCATCTTGATTCTTTATCATTCCTTTTCAAATCACCATGACTAGGACAAAGACCACACCAAGTTCGTTCACCACAAGTACACCCATGTGAGTGAATATCATCTCGATGCTAATTGACATGTGGAAATCACCTCAAGCACCTTGAATCCATATTATTCCTTGTCATGATCAAGGAAGGACTATGCTTGGATCCATTTACCACAAGTACACCTTTGTGATAAATTTATACTATATCCCTTGGTCCACAACCCAATATAGGAGAAGTTCCACCCGATGCTTACTCGGGACATTGTAGCAAAAGGTCTATCAAAATAACTGTTTAAAATAATTGATAGACCACATCACCACCCATGCCTCTTCTGTCAACCCATGATGAATTTAAGTTATAGAGATTATGCGGTAGATTTGTTAAAATTTCACTCATAACCCGAATTGAATGGCTGATGTGACACGGTAAGTTCTTTCCCATTTAAATTCTCTTGATTTTTTGTAAACAAAATCATTCTGTGCATAAGATAATTCTGGAGCATCTAAAGGATCAAGACAAGCGAATCCAAGGCTATATCAACTCCATGATTATCAAAATAACCAGTTTTTAACAAGATTCAGAGGTATGTATCCGAGTCTATAAATTTTACATGGCTATAATTTATATGTTTTTATCCATTTTTTGTTTTTACACAGTCTCTGAAATTTTATTTTAAGTTGCAGGAACAATGTTGCCAATAAATCCAACCACTAAATGATCACCGATGGCACCGAAGCTGAAATAATGAGAGGTAGGTGAAGGCTCTTCTCTAGGGATTGAAAAACAATTAGAATACACCCTGATGTCAGAACCAGACATCAAGACAACAACGAAGAAGTTTTTCATCCAACCTCTAGCCTTTGGCGATATAGAGGCAAGCATAGGATCCAAGATGGTGCTCCCACATTGGGGGGATCTATTTAATAGGAATAATTGATTTCCAAGAAGACACCCTCATGGCATTGGCAACGTGCAAAGATAAGGAAAGATGGTGTGAGAAAGCACACCAAGCAGTGGAAATGATTGAATACATCAGCTTCGTTCAGTAGGGATGAGACACCAAAGAACATGACATTAGGGTACTAAGGGATAATAGAATCGATCGCATAAAGAAGTCGGTTGAATATTGGGTGAAAATGGACCAAGAACCTCACCAGGAAATCCAAGAGAAATGGGTCGAGTGCGAAAAGAGTTGGACCAAGATCAACCGGGTGATGAGAGACATCGACCTCCCAGAATTAGGCACACCTGATGACTTTGTCAACTTGCACGACATAGTCAAATTACATGCTGAACAAGACTCATCATGGGCTATAAAGGTGGTGAACATGGCACCAGGACAAGTAGAGAAGTTCATGGAGCACTTGATCAAGGCTCGAACAGTGCTACAACAGTTAAGTTCTAAAGTAGTCAAATATCGGGTAAGGGTAGTGGATATAAAGGAGATCCTTTCAGCCTCAATGGACCAACACAGGCTCCTATATGCCAACACGTGCAAGGAACTCTTCATCAAATGGTCAGAGTATGAGAAGAGTCATCCAATCAAGTGAGATCATTTGATGACTCTTAGAATACTTAGAGATGAAAGCACCATGTGGCAATTTTTTGTTTTACTTAGCTACACTTTTGATAGTTATTTTTAGTTAATAATTTGTTATAAATAAGAGGATCGAACTGTTAGCAAAGGTCGATGGTTTTTGGAAAGACCCTCATTTTTGGACTTGTAAAGAACTATTTCGGAGATACCTTAATTGAGAAGTCATGTTTAGAACCAGAGACAAGTTTGTGTTTTTCATCAAAAGAGTGTGTGATTAGATCTGAAGAAGAATTATTTTTGATTTGATCTCATGAATGGATGTTGTAACGATTAAGAGCCTCTGAATATGTTCATATTCTATCTAATTCAATATTTTTATGGTTCTTATCTTTAAATTCTAAAAGTAAATCGTTGTGTTAATGTGTGATTAATGATTATAGCTAAGGAAACTATTTTTCTTGCCATTGTTTATTGCATGTATGTTTTCTTTCGATAATTGTATCTCAGTCAATAATTGAAATGCCAGCAAGTTAATGTATTAGTACTAGGATTTTCACAGGTGTGAATCTTTGTGTGCATGCTTGAGCACAAGGGTTATCCCAAGATCTTCCTTCTCCAGTAGTTAAATTGTCCTCCCTTTTTATTTGCTAGTTTATACTAGAACACATCCTTTTATCAGACCCATCTAGTAAAAGAAAATACAAAAACAAGAACATCCAAACTGAAGGAGGATCTTTCACAAGAAGACATCTTGTTAATCACTACGTAAATCCCATCGATTAATTGGTAGGATCACAAGATCCGAAGAACCATTCTACTATTAAACGTTGCAGAGTCTAATTGGGCATTGGTGGCGGGTTTGGTTCCTTTTTTTGAGTTAAAGGGATCTAGGACCCCTCAAAATAATTGGTGATAGAAGGAGGGCCTAAAGAATGAATGGTTGGCAATATTTTTAACACAATATTTCATACAACATGTAGATTCAAAACAACCCACATGGATGACTAGTCATTCCCAAGACATCCCATACACACTGAGTGCCCCTGAAACGAGTAACTCATGCTAGCCAGAGGAAGAAAATTTATTCCCTAAAATACCTTATGCTCTTCCCCATGAGGATTTAAACTAGTTTAGAAGAATCACAAGAGCGTACGCCCAACAAATCAGAGAGCTTCCCTTAGATCCGTTACTTCCTCGTAGAAAACAAGTAAGTAGACCAGTGGTCAATACCCCTGACCAGGTTTTTGTTCACACAGTAGAAGACCTGATAGATTTATCCCATACTAAAATTGAACATCTTCTTAATCTAATCCCTGAAACATCGACCGTTAACTTCTCCGAGTGCGAAATTTTTTTCGATGAGGAAGGGTTTAACTCAGAACGCTCAGCTTCGGGGTCAGAGGACATGGAAGATAACAATGATCATAATCAATAATGGAGAAACCCAAATCAAAATAATTAGCCATGGTTGGCTAGAGATGATCTGGCCATCCCTGGGTGAGTAGATAACCTTCTCCGACATCCAGAAAAGTTACTCCCTAAATTTGATCCTGAAACCTTAGGATTTCTTGAAGACCATATCAAAAAATTTATACTAGATATTAGATTCATGAATGTCCAACATGAAGACATACTATGCATGCTATTCCCCTACAATTTTTAGAACTCGGCCTCCACATGGTATTTTAACTTACCTGTAGGGTCCATAACTAGTTGGATGAAGTTTCAAAAATATTTTTTGGATAAATTTGCAGAAGAAACCACTACAGGAGATTTGATGGTTGAGTTTTTCGCCACCACCATGGGTCCAAAGGATAAGGTTAAAGACTTCAATCAAAGATTCACCACTATCTTAAATAAATTCCAACCCGAAGCCAAACCCACTCAGGAGTTGCAAATCAAAGTATACGCTAATGCTCCCCCAACTTCTATTTCCATATTTGTGAAGACGGCTTTCAAAGAAACCTTAGCTAATAATTTTGAAGAAGCCAAAACGATAGAGTTCCAAATGAAGGGATGTAAAGAAGGCCAGGTCTCATTAGTTAAGAAGGAAGTTCAACCTTATCCCAGGAGATGACTCCTAATGACTAGACCCCCAGGGAAACAAACATAACAAGGTCCCAAAAATGGAAGTGGAGACATAGAATACCTACAACGCATGGTCAAGAAGTTTTCAAACGAAATCATAGACATGAAAATAAGTGCAAGGGAAGGAAACCAAGGCCAAAGGCGCTATAAACCGTTTTTCAAAATAAATCCATTGTTCAAAGAAATTGAACTTTCCCAACCAACTTAAACATCGATCTGGGAAATGTAACATCCGACTCTTTCTATACTTATCACCAAGAGAAACACTCTAAAAGAGGCTTCCCACAATGGGTGCATGCCATGAATTTGATGGCCAACCAGTTTCTAGATGAGGTTTCCCAAACCAAAAAATAAAGCGGCTCAGTTATTAATATTGTTGATCAGGAAGAAGTAGATCCACCAGAAGAAATAACCATGTTGATATGGTACCCTGACCTACCAATTCCTTCCGATGACCTATTTGAGGTTCAAGAACAACTCACAGAGTTTTTGGATGTGCAAACACGATGTAGGGGTCAACCTGTCTCAAAGGATCTTACCACTACCCAAACTTCAGGAGGAAAACCAACTCCTGACCACTCGAAATCATCTTTTTTTCCCTAAATAAATCCTATAAACATCCACACACAAGAATCCCCCAGCTGGACTACAACATAGTAGAAGATTTGAAAAAATTGAAGGAAAATATATCGATTATGGACATGTGTATAATCCCTCAGCAAAATGACTTTCTGTTACAAGCTTTGAAGTCAGTAGATAATCCTATAACAAGTGCTAACCAAGGAGAAAATACATCCCTCTATGATCTAAGAAATAAACCAACTGTGAACGCCTACTTTGAAGATAAGAAGGGAAAGCCTTTTGTCCCACCGTTCCTATTGACATTTGAAGTCTTTAACATAAACCTCCACAATTGTTTGGTTGACTCAGGGGCATCCTCTAATGTCATGCCACTATCTATATGTAAGAAACTAAATGCAACCCCTCTCAAAAGTGATAAACATGTGATACAACTAGACAGAACCCAGGTGAAAATTATAGGAGAACTCAAAGATGTCATGATCAGGATGGAGAATCACCGAAAACTTGTTCAAGTAATTGACATCATTGTAGTGGATATCCTAGAAGCTTATGGATTACTACTTAGTCGAGATTGGTTCGAGAATTTAAACGGATACTTTAGTAAAAATTGGGCTCACCTCTTGTTTCCATTGAAAGGACACATGAATATGATCATGATCGATAGGGAAAGATATCTAAAACATATTTTCATTGACCTAGAAACCCTCAACGAGCGCTCATCGATAGATTTTCCCGTACTAGGAAATTATTCTTGTGATTCCAATTTTGGGGATTTCTCCCCCCTCTCATACGATGTCCCTCTTACTCAAAACTCCAAAATGAGTTTTCAAGAAAACTTGTCGGCGGAAGCAGAGGAAACCCTCTTCTGTCAAGGAGCTCCGTTAGAAATCATGGAACAAATAGGAGGAAAGGAGGAAAGTATTAGGGAAAGGTAAATTGATAAATTTTTCTCACCGATTTGTACCTTATACTTTGATGGATCTAAATTGGAATAAGGGTCAGGGGCAGGGTGTATCCTTATTGATCCCAAAGTTAAACGAATTTTCATGTCCTACAGACTAGAATTTGAGTGCACAAGCAACACCACCGAGTATAAAGCTCTAGTAAAGGGCTAAAGAAAGAAATAGACTTAAACGTTAAAGAATTGAAGGTTTTAGGAGATTCTAAAATCATCGTTAGACAAGTAAGGAACACTATACATTGAAAATCTCCCCACCTGAGGAATTACCAACAAGAAGTGCATAGACTAATAGAACATTTTGAAGCCGTTAACCTTACAATGATCCCAAGAACAAAGAACACTCTTTTTGATTCTCTGGCCACCGCCACCTCAAGGCTATCACCTCTAGAAGACTATGAAGCCTCCTGGATTATTATGGAGCTACTCTAGAAACCATCGGTGCCCAACAATATTTCTAATTGGAAGGTATTTGAAGGAGATGAACAGATCATAAACTTTTTGACCAATAAGGAAAATTTTAAAGACCTGGCTATTGACGATGAAATATTTTAGAAGCAATTAGCAGAGACTGATCCTCATACAGATCAACCAACCGACAAACCAAGGTCTCACACGATACCGAAAGGAGTAGCCAATTTAGAAAACATGTTTCACTTAAGGGGAAGATTCAACGGGTCAACAAACACAAAGACAGGGAGTTCCTGTCCCATATACAAAACTATAAATTTGGGAACCCCGAAAAATCCCAAGAATATAAATCTTAGTAAGACAGTATCTAAAGAGGAAAGGAAGGCCTATCTCAAACGTTTCAAGCAACATCAAGATGTCTTTGCATGGTCCTACCAAGATATGAAAACTTATGATACTCGTATCATTCAACACACTATCCCGTTAAATCCTGAAGTGAAACCCTTTCAACAGAAGATCCGGAAGTACCACCCATCCCTGGAACCTATTATGTGTCAGGAGTTAAAAAAATTACTAGAAGCTAAGATTATCTTCCAGGTTAGACACTTTGCATGGGTAGAAAATTTGGTTCCTGCGAGGAAAAAGTATGGGGATATTGTTATTGAATTAATCAGTAAGTGTAGACACAAACAAATCTCCCTAGATCGCACTGGAAACTAGAACAAAACATAATAGAATGCACACTTCACCTTAAACTTCATCATCATATAACCTAGTTTAATGAGTTAGAAGAGACATACCATTTAAATTACACTTTTCCTCACTAGTGTCATCTTTGTAGCTTCTTCCTTGAGTTTTCAGAATAGTAATCATGTCTAAGAATCATGAAACAAAAAAGGAGGAAAACAAAGACATATATATTCTAATGAAGTCTATGTATATGATCAAGGAATTATACAATAGAAGACGAGAAGCTTATATAGGGAAGAAATGCATCACTATATTAAGTGAATAGAAAGTGGAGAATACAACCCATGGCTTGATGTTGCAAGGTCCCCTTTCAATGGCTCTTTGTTCCAACACACACAACTTTTCTCCAATACCTTGAATGAAGAAGATCCACAATCTGACTTGAAGAACTAGAGAAAATCTCTCAAGCATAATCTGAAGTAGAACTCTCCATACAATTCTTAGCCTATTCAACTTTATCCTTTTCCATGAGAGATCCCTCCTTATATAATGTGAAAGAAATATGGATGAGGATATTAGGATGATCCCACCAAATCAGAGAAGCAAGTAAGATCCAAACCGATCAAAGGCCACCTCATATTCTAGAAGATCCCCTTCTAGAACATTCGTTAAATTTTAGTTTTCCCATGTTTTAAGCATCGTCGCACCCTATGAAAGAGAAGCATGTGACAACATTGCAGTCTAGGTATAGTGTAGGATGCGACGATCAAGAATCATCGCACCCCATGTATTTAGCAGGGTGCGATTACCTTCCTTCATTTGGTTTTTGGGAGAGGAAAGAAAATAACTTTTCCCATGGAGAAAGTCTCTGTTAATATTTTTTAGGGAACATGAACACATGTTTTCAGGTGATCATTGAGGTGACCAAAATAATGTGTAATAGAATGCCCCCCAAATTATGAAGCTGGAACTCGTGATAGCTGAAATACTTTGTAGAATGTGTGTGTCGAAAACAAGGAGCGCATCGATCAGGGACCTGCAAACAAACAAGCATATGCATAATATCATACCATTTATGAGGTAGGAATTCCCATGCTCAAACTAAAAGTGACTCTAATGATAAGTGTCAAGTGATTCATAGCCACCAAACATACACTTTGGATCCATGTCATCATGATTCAGCATAGCCACTAGGAATACATTGTCGATATATGCTCTAAAAGAACTCAAATTCAGACATAGCCATGAGACATACAAAGTGGATCTATGTGTCAATCATGAATACTCCATCACAACCTGGACCAAAGTGAGAAGATCTAGGGTCTTCATTTCCATCATCTCTAAGTACGAATCTATCAATGTGATTACAGGTGTCGAAGTCGAACATGGTAGAAACCACTTGATTACCGGTCATTAATGAAAACTGTTAACAAGTGCAAGGGAAATCACCATTGATTCCAATGATTCCCATGGTACCCGAGTGAAATCCAATGAATGTGAATAAATGATTTGAATTTGAAAACTGGATGGAATCCTCCAATCAGGGGTCAATGATGTGAACCCACTATTGAAATCGAAGAGACCTGCCATTAAGGCATGCAGGCTATAAGGTACTTAATGATTTATAAGTCTTATTCCCGAATAATATGTTGAAGTTGACAGGAAAAGACTCATCACAAGAGGGCCTTGATGTATCCCCCATCAATGACATGAAATATGTAACATATTTGAGGTAGATTAGAGTATGAAGTGATTCAGAACTGACATAGGGAAGGCCGACATGGTAGAAAATTTATAACTGCATATGGCCAACTCGATAGAAGGCTCGTTTAGGTTGGAATTATCTTGAACATATGAATGCCATGACAATGGTCATGGAATCATTGACTAAAGGAGGACCCAACATATGAAATTATGGATGGTCAAATGAGAGACAAATAAATTTCCCAACCTGAATACAATGATGAAATGGGGTATCATGTTCAAGAGTGACTATTACTTCCACTAACAAAAATACAGAGACACATTTATTTCCCAATTTCCCCCCACCATTTCTGGTGAGTACCTCTTTATTTTTATGCGAGATTGAGGAGGATAACATATTCTTGTTGATGGAATCTCATCCTTTGGATGAGTCCCTCGGAGTATGTTTAAAAAACCCTAAAATGGAGTGGTTCGATCCCATATGGGTCTTTCGATGTTCGTTTAATAAGTCCAAGGAAAGAAAACTCAAGGGTTTTTCATTTTTAGAGAGTATGAAAAAAACTTAAAGAGAGCTCCATCGAGTCCTTTTTCGTAAATTAATATGACGAGACCGAAAAAGTGATAATATTCCACTCATTAGATGTTTTCTTCAAATACTTTTACGAGCGTGAAAAGAACAAGGTCACTTGGAAATCTTTTCATGTTTAAGGAGCGTGAAAAGAGATTAATTGATACTCCATAGGTTTTGTTTTTCGTATCACCATTACGAGTTAAAAAAATGACAAAAGACTAATCGATTACGTTCTCATGGTTTTACGAGTGTGATAAAGAATGAAGACTCTGCTCAGAGTTTTTCCTGAAAAACCCTAAAAGGATTTGTATATGTGACAAATATATAAAAACAAACCAAAAAAGTGGACCCATGTTCCAACATCTCACCTCTAGAGTTTTTGAATCTGCAAAAATCAACCACTTGTAAAGTTGTTAGGACTTTAGGGCTTGGATGAAGCATAAAAAATAATATAGTATACAAATGAAAAGTAATAAAAGTCAATAAAAAAGGTAAAAAACCACGTTTCACTATTTCATTTGTAACTTCACCCAAATATTGCTCCAAAGCCCTTTTTTTACCTTGATTTTCAAGTGTTGATTGTGGAGTCCACGGCGGATCATTTCACGAATCGTCTCTGCTAAATAGGTAATCTCCTTCTCCTTCATCTTTTCGTGGATTAAAAATTGATTTTCATTGGTTAAAAATGTGTTTTTGGGTCAAATTTTAGAGGGTTCTCGTGTGTTGAGGTCGTCGCAGGTTCCCTATATCGGGAACTGCGATGATCTAGGAATGTCGCAGGAAACCCTATAGCTAGGGTGCGACGATGCCGCACTGTGCAAATGCGCAAGCCTACGACATATACAACCCAAAATTAAAAAAATATGAATCCAACAAGAAAAAAACCCCAGGAAAAAATTAATGTGTCTAATCTCATCTTAGGGTTCCTTGGCAGGTATTCCTTGGTAAAAATGTTGGAGTGACGTGAACGAGAGAACAAAGAAGAATATTACTTCACCGAGAATGACCCAAGAATAGTTATGGCCCTTTTTCAGTGAGGGTTACTAAAATTCTCCAAGATTCAGGGCATGAGGGCCCAATTGAGACTACTTGAGTACTTGGTTCACATGTGGGATGTGAATGAGCAAGAATTTCATGTGGTCAGCCACACACTCACCATATATATCAAGGATACATATTTCCTGATAGAAATGTATCGTCATGGTTCATGGGTGACACTTATAGGTAGCAGGGGCGGAGGTGAGACTATGAACTACTACATCAGTCAACATTATGTGTCGGGTACCAAGAAACATAGAGGTAAGGTAGCTATCCGAGATGTCAGAGATTTTCCTTTGCGGACTATCCTCTATACTATTACTCCCATGGAAGTGAGTGCAACTCCCCACATGGATTTACAGAGCCATTTTCAGTATTCATTGGAGTGTATGGAGCCTAGAGTCTTAAACTGGTGTGAAGGGGTCCTAAAGAGCATGAAGAAACAACTTACCAAGTGAATAAGTGGTGGGTTAAAGCAATTTGGATATGGGTCTATTTTGGTATCCTTATTCCTGGAGAGGGTCCATGTCCTACGCTTTTAGGTGGAGTGGGGTATACCCACTCCATAGCATCCAAGGATGAAGAGGTGGGTAGATCTCATGGCCTGACATGGAGGCAGTCATATCGTCGGTTATAACGATGTCTTCTTCCAGTGGCTGAGGACTCTGTTTCTCATGGTTGAGTATTATGCATACGTTGGGCTAGATTTCTTTGGATATCCAAACCTAGCTCTTCTTGAAGGTTCCCGGTGTGGGGACATAGGTAACAAGGAAATTTTGTTTATATAATTTTTTTGTTATTTTTAATGATATAAAATGTTTTTTGTGTTGTTTATCCAATGACTAATCGAGTTCTCTTTAGTAATGCAGATGTGGGACCTTACCATCCTCTAGGTTCATACCCTATCTAGAGGTGAGGGGAGCGAGGTGCCGTAGCAGGAGTAGTTGTTGTTGATTTTGACACCATAGAACAAAACCTGGAGGGACTCACCATGAATGTCCCTGATGCCACTATAGATGATATTCCTAGGCACTACTAATGCCACGCAGTGGGCATATCCACATCCATTGGTCGACTTTTCCGTAGAGTAGCATGGGAAGTCACATTTTATAGCGAGCAACATCCTTGATGCTCTATTGTATATGAAGCCATCTGCTTCACATTTTTGATATTTTGGTCTTCGGACAAAAACACTTTTGTAAAATTTTATCATTATTAATATAAGTCTTGTGTCGGCTTACTTGTTTTATGTACAAAGTGTGATTGCATTTTATAAATGTCTCAAATATCTATGTAACACATAATTAGACAATGCATATGTTAAAGTATTTAGACATCTAGGAATGTATTGATATTCAATGTAATCAAAATGATGTTCCAAGAGACGAATTCGTAAATATACCCTTAACAAAGTAGGACTTCAGATAGAATAAACATTACTCAATTGTAGGACTATTAACTGTGAATCAAGTCATACAACAAGATGAAGGATTCCAAGTGAAACAACGTCAGTTAACAACTCGATAATTGCATTGTATTATGTGATATTGTTAGTTGCACGACCAAGGAAAACACCATGTAGAATGATCAATTGATCCGTAGGTGCATAGATTTCCCAAGAAACAGATGCTAAGTTTTGAGTACTGTGACTAATGCCATCAATGAAGCCAATATAGGGTAGTGAAGACACCGACATCTGGAAACCAAGAACACTACAAGGTAAGCAACTGAAAGACAAAACCAAATAATGAAAAAGCACACAAGCATATGATACACTAAAAATACACAACACTCATGCAAAAATGACTTAAGCATAGTACTTCTTCAAGTAAAGCCCATTTTTGGTTCACTCAAAGGAATTCCATTATAATCCACTAACTCATAAACCCATTTATCCAACACTCGTTTGATGATATAAGGACCCCGCCACATAGGCTCGAATTTACCAACCCCTAGCAAATCACGATCTTTCTCATAAAGAAGAACTAGATCACCTTAAAAAAAACAGGTGATTTGACATGCTTGTCATATTTATCTTTGACATGATTTTTCTGAGTTTCAATAACTAAGGCGAAATCATGACAGGTCTCATCCAATTGCATTAAGTACAAAATACATTCTTATTCAGCTGAGGTGTTAGGGAGAAGTTCGACAACTAGTTTCAAAGATGGGATTTCACATTCAATCGACAAAATTGATTCAATACCATATACTAAATGGAAATGTGTGAATCCTATGGTAGACTTAATGGATGTCTTATAGGCCCATAATGCTGAGAACAACATCATGTAGCAATAGGACTTATGAATTCCTACCATCCCTCGAAGCATAGTAGTGAGAAATTTGTTGATTGCTTGAACCTAGCCATTGGTCTGCAAATAATAGGGGGTTGAGTTTTCATGCCGAAGACCCAAATTCTAAGTAATTTCAAACATCATGAAATTATGAAAATGACTACTGTGATCAGTGACGATGGAGTGAGGGACACCAAATCTAGTAATGATATGATTGATTATGAAATTTTTTATAGTTTTCCCAGTATTATCAAATGTAGGCATCGCCTCGGCCCATTTAGTGAAATAATCCACAACTACAATAATGTATCCATGCCCCTTGTCCGAGTGAGGGTTACATGTCATGAAGTCAATACCCTATATAGCGAAAGGACCAACAGAAAATACAAGGTGAAGAGAAGCAGGGTGAGATCAGATCTTGTTGTTGTAGGTTTGACAAGCGTGGCATTTCTGGATTGAAATAATGCAATCCTTAAACAATGAAGGCCAAAAATAACTAGCTCGTAAGATATTTTAGGCTATGGCATACCCAGACATATGACAGCCACATGCTCCAGAGTGACATTCATTCAAAAAAATTTCAGCTTCATCGTAGGTGAGACATCATCAAAATATGGAATCAATACCATGACTGTAGAGGGTATCACCCAGGATAATGTATTGACGGACTTGATACTGTATACGACGACGATCTATACTAGAAATATCATACTGAAAAGTTTGATTATGGAGATAGATGAGGGATTCGTCAGGTAAAGAATCCTCTGCCACGTTTTTTTATCTCAGTAGAGGGAAGGTCACATATCAATTCAGAAAAAACCAAAGACTTCTTTGACTTGGCGCATTCAAATTCCAAATCAAACTCTTGAAAAATAACTATCCATTTAGAGTACTTTCCCCCAAACAATTGTTGAGTAAGGATATGTTGCATGGGGTTGCAATTAAAAATAACTATGGTTTTACGTAATAAGATGTAGTGCCGAAAACGTTGAACAACTTGAACAACTACCAAGGCTAGTTTATCCACATGTAAATATTTGGTTTCGGTAGTCATGAGATTCCTAATCAAATAGTATATAACATGTTCATCGTTTGAATCACCCTCTTGGAATAAAACCATAGCAATGGTAGAGTTCAAAGAAACTAAGTATAGGAAATAATCTTGGCTATAGTCGGGTGAAAACAATAGTGGTGTACAGGCTAAGGTGAGTTTCAAAGAATTAAAAGATTTGCTTATAGTATTTTCCCATAAAAAATCATAACCTTTCTTTAGAAGCCGAGTAAATATTTTTGTTAATTCAATGTAACTGGGAATGAATCGACGTAAAAAGTTTGTCTTCCTTTGCAAACTTTGGAGTTGGCGTAGCGTGGAAGGAGGAGGTATATTAAGAATATCCTCAGCCTTCAATGGGTCTACCCGAATCCCATGTATAGACATGATAAAACCAAGAAGACGTTTGGATTCCACACAAAAAACACATTTGTGTGGATTCAGACGTATGCGATAATAACGACAGTGTAGGAAAATGGCCCATAAATGTGTCAAGTGATCTTGACGACGCATGGAATGTGTTGATAGATCATCTATATAGGGTTGTACAATGTGATTAATTTCATGAAAATAATAAGACATAGCATGCTGAAAAGTCGCACCAACATTTCTTATACCAAAAGGTAGTTTTTGGTATGCAAGGGTTCCCTAAGGGAAAATAAAAGAAGTCTTATGTTGATCCGTGGGTGAAATATTGATTTGATTATAGCCAGAGAAACCATCCATTAAGGAGAATATTTCACTCCCGACACAGTCGTCAACAATTTGGTCAGTGAAAGGGGTTGGATAATTGTCCTTAGGACAAGCTTTGTTTATATCCCTATAATCTACACAAACATGGATTGTGTCTTTTTTCTTGTTTACCAGAACAAGTTTAGATACCAAATCAGTTAAAGCCACGGGATAGACAAAGTTTTCCTTAAGATGTTTTTCAACTTCAATCTTGATAGCAACAGCTTTACATGGATGCATTGAGCGAAGTCTCTGTCAAATGGGTTTAGCATCCGAATAAGTATTAATCTCATGCACAACCATATCAAGATCAATACCAGACATTTCTTCATAACTCCAAGAAAAAACATCACAAAATTCTTGAAAAGGGGCTTTATAAGTGTGAACCTCAACAGTAGAAGACGAGGCACCGATATGAATATTTTCCACGACTCCGGGTTTAATCAATATTTCAAGAGGAATGGTAGGTGAAATAACAACAACGGTCGACGGGGTCGAAATCCGTTGGTAGCTCTCTATGGTATCACATTCTAGGAAGAGAATAGAATGATGATGCCCATCATCCCATGGGGTATATTCCATAAACATGACCATCATGATCATATCATCAGTAGGAAATATCATGCGAAATAAATCAGGAGATGTATCACAAAGAGAAGGAGGAGAGGGAGTTTCTGATTGAATAGCTTGATAAGTTGATTCGATCAGACTTAAATTCATTTTGTCACCATAACGAAGATAATCACCAGAGATAGGTGTTATCCATGGGTCATATGACTCATGGGTTTCATGAACAATGGTTGATATCATGTTAATAAAAGTGACAAAAGGAGGAGAAATATCAGGTGGCGGAATAGAAAATGTACCCATCAAGGTTGAATATTTTAAAATACCCATGCTGACATTCTCATAACCAGGAGGTGTTTTCGAGATAAAAGGTACATTGCTAGTATGTGAATCGGAATTAAAGAATTCCAGTTGGTCGATAGTAATGACCTTTCCTTGGTGTGGGAAACGTAACACATGAAAAAGGTTAGACACAATTGTGCACATGGAATCGATCCAACTACGACTAAGTAGAAGGTTATAATCAAGAGGTGCATAAAATACATCAACCTCAACATTGACCAATTTACCTTCTAATGTAATAGACAATGAAGGAAGAACATCGTAAGGTTTAAACCCTATACCATTAAAATCCTTAAGAGTATTGTGTGACTTGTAAGTGTAGAAGAGCCAATAGCTTTCCAACAAGTAACGAACATAATGCAAGTTGAGGCTCCTTCATCAATAACGGTTCGATAGATATTCGTATTTTGCACAACAACTTGGATCTGAAATGCTAATTGAGGAGGAAGCCTTGGAATATGATCTTCTAAGTCAAAGATTGCCAAATTGGTATCAGTAGGATCAATTCCACCAATATCCTTTAACAATTCCTTACGTTGAGTAGGACAACTTTGAAGGACTTCGAGAGATGACATCGCAGAGGGTGCTTGTGCAATGTCTTCTACAATACTGTAGTTTTGGGAAGCACGTGCATGAGGATTAAATGAATCCTTTCAAACAATTCCCTTAGGAGGAGGACGAAGAACTGTATCTAGGCTCGGTCGTTCGAGATGAAGAGGACCATTTGGAGGTGAAGTTGAGGGAGGAGGTTGAACCAACGAAGTTGGTAAACCATCAAATTTCTCTTTCAAAAGAGAATAATCTTTGGCTCGAGTTGCGACTGCAACTTCGTTCGTTTTGGAGTCACCAATACACATAGGGACATAAGACGTGGTATAAGGAGAAGGTTGGTCATGAATGACCAGTTGGGCCTACTGTTGAGAAGGAAATGCTATTGAGAAGGAAACGATTGTGACAATATGGTGGGTGTAGGAGGTTTCTCGGTCCCTTGTAGGAACTTAGTAACCTCAACACATCATGGAAAATATTTCATGTAATGATCATCACCACAGATAAGGCAAGGAAAACGAGGTTTACGCTTATCTTTGTCATAAACAAGTTGTGTTTTGGGTTTCTTAGATTGTTGATTATTATTTTTTTCCTCCTTATTCTTACCCTTCCCTTTCTTTTTATTTTGATTTTTACCGGTAGGTGTCGATTGAACTGAATTAACTTCAGAAGTTTTACCAAGAGAAGGAGTAGGAGTAGGAGTATTTTGTACATTAGAAGTGTTAGAATTGGGATTAGTATGACCGAATTGTGTAGACTGAGTCTCAGCATGAAAGGTTCCAATCACGCCATCAACAGCATGAGAAGCTACTGGAGGTGTTGGGGTAGGATTCATAGAAGGAAGAGGAGAATCATGGATCAAGTCGTATAATGTGCCCATTTGCGAATAAACAAGATCTTGATATTGAGCACGACTAATCGTCTTCTCTTCAGTGATGACACCACCAATGGAAAAATCATGGGATATAGTCCCAATGAGTGATTTGGTAAACCACTCATCCAAAATTTGATCAGGAAGGGGAACTTTGATTAAGCATCTCCTCCTCCTCCACTCATGGATATGATCAAAAATATGAGTGGAAGAGGATTGTTTAAAATAACTCAAAATTTTGGTTCTTATCTCATAACGAATAGGCAACTGGTAATGCGTTAAGAAGGCCATGGATAGGGTGTTAAAGTCATTAAAGAATCCTCATGGAAACTCAATATACCATTTAGTTTATGAACCTGTAAGAGTTCATTGGAAAATTCATAATCCTATAGAGTCATCCATCAATGAGTTGGATGAACACCAAAGATGGAAATTCATGACGTGATTATTTGGGTCTTCTCCTGATCAACCGTCAAACTTAGGGATCTCAGACAATAATTTGGCTAGTATGATGGGCCAATAAGGAGAATGAAAAATAATATCATTCAAAATCCTAGATAAATCTGGTAAATCCAAAGTGGAAAGAAAAGGCAACTGTCTGTTTACTTGAGGAAACTGGTAGTACCATAAGAAGTATGTAGATAGTTAGACAGTCCTGACAGATTTAGTTGTGGAGGGTTTTGATTCAAATATCCAACAGGGCTTGGTTGATTAGGTATGCTCCCTTGGAAAGGAACATTAGACTATAAATTTGGACCCCAAGTAGGATTCATAGAAACTGGATATGGTTGTCCGAGATTAGGGGGTACAAAAGAATTAACTTGAGGATGTTCCCCCCCAGATGGTTGTTGATTCCCTTGGAAAGGAATATTTTAAGGTTGAGATTGTAACATAGGTATAGTTTATCCATAAACTGTGTTATGGCATCCAATTTGAGGTTTCCCCCCAAGTTTAGGTTGTCCCCCAATTTGAGGTTGCCCCCCAAATTGAGGTTTCCCCCCAACTTGAGGTTGACCTCTAATAGGAATTTGAAAACCAAAAGTGACAGAATGAATGGTGGCTCTAGCTGGATTGGAGCCACTAGGTCTAGAACGATTAGATCCTCTAGAAAAAGGTGGAGGAGGAACGTAATCCCCCCCGGAGAGAACCTGGGTAGGTGTAGGAACAAAATGACTAGAAACATTATACCCATGAGAAACAAAAAGATTAACCCCTCCCGATGGATTCTGGGCGGGAATATAAATGGAAGTATTCAAAGCGTTATACCCAAGGGGAAGTAATAGGTTTGATCTAAGAGGAAGTGGTTTTCCAATAGGAGCTTGAGTGATAACCACATTTTCAGTAGAAACATTTGTAACTTGTGGGACCATAGTATAATGGGCAATCTGGAGAGGAAGAATCGAGTGAGAACCAACCAACAATTGGTATGAAACTATGACGACATTACTAGTCATGCCAATAAAATGATCTAAAGGTACCATATAGGTAACATATGTTTCAGGAATTTGCAATGCCATAGGTTGATTAGAACAGGTTCCTAATGTGTCAAAAATATCGTGTCCCAAAGAATTAGGATTAAATATTTTGGCAGTGTGAACTGCGGTTCTAAACGATTCACTTTGAAAAAGTGGATCGTCTACTCCAGAATCAACATTAGGTCTAGTAGGTCCTTCAATATTCTCATCAACCACAATTTCTCTAGATGAGTTCATCCGGAGAAAATGTGTATCTTGTCTAACACTCAATAAAAATTTTACGGGAAGTCTGAATGCTTCTAAAGAGTTACGAATTATGAATTCCTCTAAAGAATGTGAACTTACAATGTCATAAGCTACTTCGTTATTGATTTCTCCCTCAGAAGAGCCTTATGGTGAGTTAGGAAGCAAAGGGAGGCAACCTTCCAGATCTTTCAGAGGTAGCCCTTGCATCCTATGTGAACGGTGAAGGCCGATGTTGGCTGAACCAAATAAAGAACGAAACAAGTCTATGGCCAAACTAGAGAAACAAACAAAACTCACTAATAAAATCTAGAAATCAAACCAAGAAAACAAGCCTTCTTATTCTGAAGTTAGTAGTTGGTGATGAAATCCAACGTCATGAAATCAATACAAGAAGGGACTGGGATAAAGTAGGTGGAAAAGTTACGTTGATGAATTGCTTAACGAACTTACACCCTAGTGCAAGCTCCCACACATAATCATGGGTATACCCTCCAAGGAGCCCAAGTGAGTTTGGCCAACGTCGATTCCAGGTACCCTGAAGACTTTCCCCTTCATAGTCACCTCGTGTAAATACCCTAAATATATAGGCTACTAAGGTTACCAATTATGACAATGATTCCTGGGGAAATAGTCGACAGTCTGATCCATGCGCAAAGGTAGGGTATCTAGCCCAAACTCAACTCGAGAAGATCCCACACATAATCATGGGTATACCCTCAAGTGACCCCCAATAATAGGCACTATTGAGTCTCAGTATTGACACTTCTATTACCCTATATTATCTATGCCTGAGTCAATTTTACCTATGATATGTGTATCTATTTGACAGTTTCATCCATAAATACAATTAATGACCTTGATCATGTGCATAGAGAGGTAACTTATGGTTAAGGCATGATTTCTTTAATTTTATTGAGTTAATTCGATTAAATGCTTGATTATGTATGATCCTAATCACTTTGAATATTAAGCATCATGATCTGGTACTCAGTCTATTATGATACCAAGGCTCCACCTATTCTGGTACCAGCCTATGCTAATCCGGTACTAGACATAATTCAAAATTTTGGAAAGCTTCTAGAGGAAAATTGGGTACATGGGCTTTGTCCAGAATGATGTTTTCATGCGGACATGTGTGAAATAATTCACCCAAATCGCACGTGTGGACCTCCAGCTCAGGGGGAATGATTCTACCAAAATTAGCAACAAAACTCAAACTACCAACTTGCACCTCGATTTCTGTGCACATGGGAGCATATCTTTCAAAACAGAAAAATGGGTTTTTAGGAATATCATCCAGATACAGAACCCAAAAACTATTTTCAACATTTTTAATTGGTTGGAAAGATATGGGTGGATCCATAACTCGAATCTGTCCAAACTGCAATAAAACCCAGATTTTTGAGGATTTTATCTAAAATTGTAAATTTGAAATCTAAGCATTGGGATTCAGTCCCATCCACTTTTCCTTGATTATTCATGTATAAATAATCCTCATATGGCTATGAGAAGGAGCCATTATTTTCATGAATTTTTTGTAAAGGAGAGATTTACTCTTATGAGAAAGCTTTGAGTTGCTAGCCATGTAAAAACAGAGTTTTTGATCTCAATGAATAATTGATTGTTGCTAAAGCATTGGACACCATATCCATTTGATCTGAGTCTTTTTAGCAGCACTAATCTCCTGGGAAGGGCTCCTTAGAGTGGTAAGTGTTGATATATTTTATTTTCTTTGTATATTAGCATTATGTTTAGTTTCTTTTCTTCTT
>CBVK0100352891.1:0-20420 GCA_900067695.1 Picea abies
ATCACCCCCATCATATTGTTCATATTCATAGAACCATTCTTTATGTGGTGTCATATGATAAGATTCTCTTGAGTCGATCAACCAAACATATTGATCTGACTGTGTACTGGTCGATGCCAAGTACACATCACCTTCCTTGTCTGAGGTTGTCTTTCTCTCAGTCGACTACTTCTCATCAGATCTAGCACTGACTTTTGTTACCGTCATGTATAATCCTTTTTGTAATGCCTAGATTTACCACATTTCTAGAATATTTGAATCGACTGAACCAGGGATTTAGATCTACCCTTAAACTTGAAATTTCTACTAGAGAATATTCCTTTATCTCTTTCTACCCGTCAACCTCTCACTACTAGAGCATCTTTGGTCGATCCTTCCATGCTCTTCCTTCTCATTTTTTCAGACAACAGAGAAGAAACCATGTCCTCTAGCGCTAGTGCATTTGTATTACTCCCAATAACCACAACTAAGCTATCCTAGAAGTCTAGTAAAGAACATAATAGGATGATACACTTCTCCTCGTTAGTGATCTTAATATCCACATACGATAATTAGCTTAACACAGTGTTAAATTCATTTCAATGCTCGGTCACCAAACCTCCATCACTCATCCTTAGAAGATATAGTTTCTTTCTAAGAAAGATCTTATTTACCAGAGAATTCGACTGTTATAATATTCCCAACTTGTTCCACAGTTTCTTGGCCAAATATTCACCCAATACATTCAGCAGCACCGAATCTGCAAGACAAAGTCGAATCATGCATCTTGCTCTTATTTTGAGTTTATCCCATTATTCCATTGACATGCATGTCAGTTGGGTACCTGGACAGACCGATGTGCATTATTCTCGATCCATAAGAAGGTATTCTATTTTAATCTTCCAAAGCTCAAAATTCTAGCCATCGAATTTTTCTATCTCTATTCTGGAACTGCTCGCCATTCTTTACCAGGATATTTAACACAATTTATGACTTACGACTCTTATTGTACCTAGGGTTTAGTCCTCAGATTCAAGATTGGAAAATAAATATCTAAAATACTCGCCAAAGCATAGCATCGCTCTGAACACTCACTTGTCAGGGAAAACCTAAGCTTTGATGCCAAATGTCAGGAAATGCAGGGAACTTCCACACTAATCCTAGCATAAGAAAAAAATAATTTAATCAAGAACGTAAATGAAACAAGAAATCACACAGTACATCGAGATTTTACCCTGGAACCTTTAACCGAGAGAAACCAACATTCCTTTGAGTTTTCTTCTCTTTTATTGTCTTATTCAATCAGAATAAAAGGTTATGTATCTAAACTTGGTCCACACCTAAGACACAATCGACATCATACCCTCTTTCCTGTGCAAGAACAACCCTGTAGCCAATTTGACTTACATATGCATGACCAAAAATCTATACCTACACATGAATTAACCTACATAAGTGTATTACATGAATATAGCATTAGGCTTTATGGCCTTACAACAAGCCTCTTTATAGGCTTTACAACAAGAAAAACCCTAAATATTGGTGCCCAAAAACTGTTATAGATCCGTGCATATCATTGGTTACAAGTACTACAAATATCGAGATTATGTTATAGTCGACTTCCAAGTCAGGTTATCAGTCGACTACCATTCAGCCTTCATTTGGTCTCTAGTCAGTCATCTCATGCCTGCACTTCGACCTCTTGTCGATTGAATTTTTTTCGATATATTCGACTTCAACTTTAGTCATTCGACTTCCTTGACCTTTGACTGGTTGTCGATCCACCTCGACCTTCGACTGTTAGTCGATCTACCTCGACTCAAATTTTACTACAAATAATATAACAATCCAACAAGTAGAAGTAGGAAGGTCGCATGTAGGTGAATATTCGTTGAGGAAAGGAATAATCAAAAGTTTGAAGGTGAAAGGGCATGAGGAGATTGCTACAGAAATTGAAGAGAACAATTTTTGAAAGAATAAAGCACATCATCAAAGATCTTACAAGGGATATTGCAGAGTGGCAAGAGGATAGATTGTGCAATATAGTTAGAGAGAGGTGGTTTAGGTTTCCATGATCTCTGGTCTAACAATGCAATGGATATTGTAAGCTCATATCCGGCCATGGAGCCATTGTGTTGTAATTTGTTTGAATGAATTAAAGAATTTATGTTTACATATTTTACCTTTCCACACGTCTGTGTGAAAGGAATTGTGTATGATGTTATTTGTTGTGTTATTGGAATGACTATGTGCAAGTTAAATTCCATTGATTGAATGAATAAATTTTAGTAGAGAATAGTTCCATATGATATTATTGTGCAGGTAGCATGGGTATGTTGAAGACCATGCTTGATTTGTGATCCTCTACAAGTGGATGCAAGTATGAGAGAGACCATACAATGGAATGATGGTTCCTTGTAACTGGGGTAACTGTATATCTTGATAAACTATTATAGGCGAAGGAATTTACATGATTGTAGAAATGTTGTGGTTATCATATTTTAATTACCGTTGATTGATATTAGAAACGATGAGTACTTTGGTTCTATGAGCATTGAGATTTCCTATATGAGTAACAAATTATGTTTGCATTACATAGATTTTATAGGTTTTCATATGAGAATGTTCCTTGGTTTATAGTCTAACCGTTGATTCAGGATTGTGTGGCACAATCGAAGGGGATGCTACATTGAAGGTAGCACAGAGGGTTGTGAATAGAGGTTGTTGTGGAATGTATGATACAGGTGTGAGTTCGTGTTGTAGCATAGATGTTTTTCAACATAAGACATATTAAGGAGAATATGTGTTGTAGCAAGGGTCTACGACAAGAAGCATGGTTTAGAAGGAGGTGTGTTGCAGTAGGGCATTGTAATAGGAGGCATGTTGTAGCAGGATGTGTTACAACAGAGGCGTGTCATAATAGAAGTTGAGTGTTGCAACGAAAGAGGCAAGTTGTGGAAGAGGTGTGGTGTAATAAGAGGTGTGTTTCAATAAATGTTTATTACATTTGAAGGAATATTGTCAAATATGTGTTGCAGCTGCAGGTGTAGGTGTGTTGTAGCAGAATTTGTGCTATAGCAGAAGGCTTGTTGCAGCAGGAGGCGAGTTGCAGCAAGTGAATGTGTCATAGAATGGTTAATACAAAGTGGTGTTCTATAGAATTTGTTTGTTGGTGCTACAAGGAAGCAAACGTGGATATGTGATAGTTGAGGCACAACCCAAGGGGTTGTGACATGATCATTTTGACAAAACAAAGAAATGTAGCAATGAGGAAGAAGTGTTATGAAAATCGTGATTCAAGTTATGCACAAATCAAGAAATGTTTTGTTGTATATGTACTATGATGGTAGGGGGTGGATTCTCATGCATCACCCACTAAGGAAATCTGGTATGCATAAGGCCCTGCATGAAAGTGGGGCATTGGAACCTTATGTGCACTTTTCAAAAGGCCCACTAAAGTCATCACTCATATCTCAAGATGACAAAATTTGAAATGTTTTTCTTAAGGTGTTGACTTCCTAATGATTTTTTGACTATGCAAGCATCATAAACTTGACATATTGGAGAGAAAGTGAGTACTAGTCACAACATATAGCTATAATGCAAGATCATATAGTTCTTAGGGAGTTACACATGTGTGGACTCTGAAATATCTTCAAATTCCTAAGAATGAGAAGTAACTTGAAGTTGCTACAACACCTGATACATATGTGGGTTCTAGATACTAAGGTATTTCACATAGATGATGAGATCTTGGAGATCTCGGTAGAGAAAATATACTTTTTGAAAGGATTATCCTCGTGAAGTGAGTTGTAAATCCTACATGGAGGTGGACTAGGATGAGCCATTGATAGTGTTGATAGGTATATTGATTTGTACTATAGGTCAAGAACTCAAAAGAACAACAACCAACTTGATATCTCTACCATTCATATTCCTAGCCTGTAGACAATTATGTTTACCTTAACGAGAGTGGTAGGCTCCACTAGGTAACACCATACCTCTCATCCATTAAAACACTATTGAGTTCAGTACATGAATCCCACGGTATTTGATTGGTCAATTATCTCTTGGTTCACCTAAAAGAGAAACCACCGAAGTTGATATTGGGTAGGTGGAAATCCATTGGATACAAGAGTACACTATGTAATTTATTATTTGAGAGACTCCCTTCAACCAATCCTTAGTGCATGATTCAATTAGCTATACCAATGGAGCACCACATGGCATGATAGATAGTGTTGATGACACACCTAGGTGGTATCCATGTGTATACTCAGTATGATGATGAATTTTTCAATTGGTTCACCAATCATATTGAAGCAGTCGAGGAATGTCCATATGCAAGAGTTGAGTTGCACCAAATATTGAACTCATCTTACCCCTTGGAGCTCAATGGGGCCCCACTAGTTAAAAACACTTTGTTTTTGTGGTTTTTTACTTTTAAATGTTTTTTTTAGTCGTAAAGAGGTATATAATTTGTTTTGGTACGTAATGATAATATTGAAAAGTTGTGGTTTAGGATATGAAAATACAGGAGCTGAGAGAACTATCAGTTTCCCTCGAAATTGAAATCATTGTCATTTTGAGGCAAAGATAGAGAAGTCAGTTTCCACGCTAGTAGATATAGAGGATACATGTATTTTTCTCAAGATGTAGATGAAAATTGAGGGTTTGAATCTCAATATTCTAGAGATCAAACTTCCAAATTTACCGAAGAACCTATAGATCCAAGTGGTAGGAGCTCCATCATGATGGTGGTGACTCTGCCACAAACTAGCTATAATCGTCCTATGTTATATCGGGATAAGCATGGTGCTCCCCATTCAGATTTAGAGTCCAAGTACTAACCTCTCCCTTGTATGTAGATGGCATGGGCATATGTAGCACCATTTTTTTACTTCCTTGGGATATATAGCCTCATTTTGTACTATCAATACATATTTTGAACATGATGTGTCATTTTTTTATATACATATGGATTCAACTCTACTTCTTTGTGTACAAATGATGTGATAGCAAGTTTATTTGTATGTACATGCATGATTTATGATTATAAATGTGACAAATTCTAATCTAGAATATAATTAGCCAATAAATCAGTGAATTCATTTATTCTTCTTGGCACATAGATATAATTAATTAACTCAAAATAGTGCTCAAGAAGTCTCACCCATAAAAACTTCCTTACAAGAGTAGGATCACACACACAGTAAAGATTGCTCAACTAAGAAACTTCCAACTGTAAATCTAGGTGAACATGAAAATGTCAAATACCGAGAGCACTGGATTCAGAGAGAAGTTCAATAACGACACTATACTCAAAGACATTGTTGGTTGAGAGACCAAGGAAAATGACTCTTGATTTCACAATTTGTCCAATGGGAGAATAAATCACCCAAGGAGAAGAAGCAAGATTTGAGTGTGTCAACCAGCACTATCAACAAATCCTACATATATTGAGGCATTGAGTGACGTATTCCAATCAATAAATCATGATGAGTATGAACCAAAACCCATTCAAATAAAATAAAATTCAACCAAACCTATATACAACATGTACAAGGAAATCATAAGACATTACTACCTACACATAATACCTCTTCAGATAGATCCCATTGAAAGGCTCATCCAAAGAGTTTCCTTCATAGTCAACCAACTCATAATATCCTTTGTTGAGGACACATTTCATAATGTAAGGTCCAAACCACATCGACTCAAATTTCCCTACCCCCAACTTATCGTTATCCTAA
Organism: Picea abies; assembly: GCA_900067695.1. Classification (NCBI taxonomy): domain Eukaryota; kingdom Viridiplantae; phylum Streptophyta; class Pinopsida; order Pinales; family Pinaceae; genus Picea; species Picea abies. Next base: position 5,733 of record CBVK0100352891.1, read on the forward strand.
TCATAAATGAGGATGAGATTTTTTTTTTTTAAATGCAAGGATGAACATTTCTATCATATTGAGCTTCGGTAATATTCTTGTGTTCCTCATTGTCCATGGCTACATCTCAACAATATTCATCAAGGAATTCCAGATACAAGAGGCATTCCTCCTCCATTGGGGTATTGGGTAGGAGCCCGATAACCATTTTAACAAAGGGATTTCACATTCAATTGGAATAACCACACCCACCCCATGCACAATATGGAAAGGAGAAAAACATGTGGTAGTATTCACTAAAGTTTTGTATGCCCAAAGGGTGGGAAAAAATATAATATGCCAATTGGACTCATTATTTTTTACCATCCTTCACAACATATTTTTGAATACCTTATTGATATCCTCTACTTGACCATTGGCCTATGGATAGTAAGTCAAGGAGTTCTCTCATTGAAACCCCAATTGAATTGCTAGTTCCATCATCATTATTTTTTGAAAGTAAGAGCCATGATCCATGATGATCTCTCACAGTACACCAAACCTAGTCATAATATGATTGAACAAGAACAATGGGGTTGTCTTACCATAGTTTAGAAATGTTGGAATATCATCCACCCACATTGTAAGGTAATTGTTGCCACAATAATGTACTTGTGACCATCACTAGAAGTATGATTACATGTCATAAAATCTACCCCCCATTTAGAAAATTACCTAATGGTAACAACTAGATGCAATGGATCATGGTGAGCATGCATTTTTCAAGTAAACATATGACAAGGATGAAAAATTTTCACCATGTCAATACAATCTAAAAAATATTGATGACCAAAACTATCCTACACGTAAAATTTTCTAGTTTGTGACCATACCGGAAAGATGATCACCACATGATTCACTATGAAAATCATTAAAAAATCACTCAGCCTCCTCATGTGTTAAGTACCAATGCAACATCAAATCAACCTCTTGATGATATAAAGTATCGTCGATGATGAGGTGTATTTTCACATGATGGCGGAGATGTCGATGTTCATCAGAATAAAGACGAGGGACACATTTTTTAGTCTAAATATACACAGGGATATCTCCATACCAAGGAATTTTCAAGACAATGAGGAATACATGCTTGTATGATAAAGATTCATTTGCAATTGGGCCCTCGATGTCCTTCGGGACCTCTGGCATCAACTCAACAAAAGATGACGACTTCTTCGACTTAGACAATGCAAATTCTAGGTCATATTCTTCCAAAATGACTATCCACCTACCATACTTTCCTCGTATTATCCATCACGTCAAAATATACTGCATGAGATTAGAATCTGCAATAACAATCATTCATCACAAAAGTATATAGTGTTAAAGTACTCTACAACATAAATTATTTCCAACACCAACTTCTCAACATGACAATACTTCAATTTTGGTCTAGCGAGCCCCATACTCAAATAATAAATCACATGCTCCTTGTGTGACTATTCTTCTCAAATCAAGACCATATTGATGGTTCATTCAGACACTGCAAGATATAGCAAGAATACCCTACTATATTCAAGCAGATTTAGTAGTGGGATTGACATAAGGAATTGTTTCACATCCTGAAAAGAACATTGTGCTTGGTCATCCCACATGAATGGAACTCTTTTCTTCAAAAGGAACATAAATCCCTTTGTGATCTCAGTGTAATTGGTGATGAATATTTGCAAAAGGTTTAATTTTCCTTGAAGACTTTGTAGTCAACGAATTGATCTCAAGGGAGGTAATTGAACTATTTCCTCAACATTTAAAATATCCACCAAATATGTTTCCTCCATATAATGAAGCCAAGTGATCTCCCAAATTCCATGACAAAGATGCACTTACGAGGGTTAAATCATATTTTATAATATCGATATCTCTCAAACATGACTTGAAGATGGGATGGATGTTGAGTCTGTTTCCTCAACCTAGTAGCCAAATAATCCAAATAAGCTTTGATGATGAGGTTAATATCATGGAAATCATAATCCATGGCCCATTGAAATGAAGTTCCAACGTTTTTCAAACCAAACAAAATTTTCCAATATGTGAATATGCCTAAAGGACAGATAAACATAGTCTTATGTTGGATTTGAATTTGATTGTAACTGGAAAATCCATGCATAAAATAATAGGTTTCATTTTCAGCACATTCATTGATAATATGACTAATGAAAGGAATGAGATAATTATCCTTAGGATATGCCTTATTAAAATACCAAAAGTCAATACAAACACTAACTAACCATTGTTTCTTGGTGACAAGAGTCGTGTTGGACACCTTTTTTTTACCCATATCATGAAGAAAATATGATTGATGGTGCATGTCTTCACATGGTCATTTAGAACCAGTCATCGCTTCTAGGATCACCTCGTTAGAGGGAAAGAACATATCCAATAATTCACTAGATATAAGATTATTAAAGACCCATATGGGTGAAGTGAACTAATCATAATCTCCAAATGTGAACAATTATTACCATAATCTATAGAAGCCATTTGGATAGCTTGATAAGAATATTCAACTATGGTCAAATGCATGAAGATATATAAATCTGAAAAGTGACATGGTGAGGAAGTTTAGGCACCTTGGCTTAGTCAAGATAAAATGTAAGTAATTGAGTATTCAAAGGATCAATTACTCCAATAGCATTCAATAATGCTTTTCACTATGTGGGATGGATTTGAAGTGATTCTAATATAGACATGGTGCAAGTCACATTAGCTAAATCTTCAACAATGATATAGTGTTAAGAAACTCAAGCATTGGGATTATATGGAGACATTCATAGCACTCCCTTTAGAGGGTGAGGCATCATATCATTGGATGGATTCTTTATTTGAAGAGAGCCATTCAAGTGGGATGTGGATGTTTCCTTATCATATGATCCAATCTCAAGCACATTGTAATTACAATCCCTAGTCTAGATGTGAACATATCTATCACACATTTTGATACTGTCATTCGATGCACTACCCCCTTGTAGAGGACTGACCATAGTGCCTTCTTGCAGAGGTACAGGGTTACCATCAACCATTTGCTATTAATGTGGAGGAAAAGGGTTTGTAATAAAAGTAGAAGTTTTATATTCCCGCTAATCAATCCATCGATGAATATCCTCCATATTTGGGCATTGATGGATAAGATTATATCCATTACAGATTTTACAAGGGAAATTGATCTTCTTGTTCTGATTTTTTCCCTCAACTCACTATTTGTTTCATTATTTGTTGCATTTCCTTATCCAAAATTAGAATTTTTCTTTTTATTATTCTTCTTCCCTCCAAGTTTCTAGTTATCTTTTGGATTTTTGGATTGAACCATATGGAAATCAGAGGTTTGGGAAAGAAATGAAGAAGGTTAAGTGTAGTATGTAGTTGTAGGTTGATGAACATGTATGTACATTTGTCCCATTTGACTTTCCACCTAATTAACTACATCATTTCCCATGTAACCAATCACCCCATCAATATGAGGTCTTGACATTGGCTTTGTAGTATTAGTATTGATTCACAGATCATTCAGGATAATCTCATAAAGCATTTGAGATTAGGAATAAATTAAATCCAACTATTGAGACTTAAGAATTACTTGTTCTTCCATTATAGGGGGTATGATTTCATAAGATAGGGGGAATAAAGGGGCTAATCCAATTTATTATATTTTATTAAACCCATCTTGGAATTAGTTGGGAAAGTGGTTATGTGAGCTTCTTGGGGAAGACACATGGTGAATTATTGTGTGCAATTATATAAACCATGATTTTGGTTGTTGAGGGGTTCCTCGATCATTGTTACTCACTCATTCTACATTTGTTCCTCATTCATTATTTCTCATTCTAGTTCTTGGTTTTTGGGCATGGGAATGAATTGATGGAGGGTGAGTGGGAATGGTATATATTGGTTATTATAGCAAGAAATTAATGCATGTGTGCATGGGAATGATAGCAGATAAGTAAGAAATGTCCATAGCTAAGATTTCTTGGAGATTCCAACATTGATATTTCCTAGCCAATAGAATTGGATCCTTGGGAAGAAGTGGAATAGCCTGAGGGACTACATTATAGATAAGGGGGTTCATTTCTTTTGGTTGTGTAGGCTGAGGGAGAAAGAGAGTTGGTAAGTTGGGAATTGCTATGTGGTTGAGAAAACTATGAGAGCTTGATAGTTGACTGGTGTGTGTTTTAGAGTCGGCCTAGGAACCCATCCTTGCGGATTCATAGCCTCAATGCAGGGGTGGAATGTTGTATATATTTAATGTGCAACAATGCCTAAGGTTGGGTGGAATGCCCGATCTCTACAGCCAGTTGGTGAAGCTACTCTTTAAAGATAAGTTCTATGTGTTTCATATATTTTTGTTGTATTATATGTTCTTGTGTTTATGATTTTCGTTGTGTTAATTGTGTTATAATGTTGCATCTTACATGAGAATATGATTAATTCATGTTTTCTTGAATTATGCATGAGCTTGTAATTGTTACTGTGAATCTTAATTGATACACGATCCTTGGTTATGTTGCATGCTTCTTATTTTATTTTAAATGGTATCAGAGGCTTGAATTATTTCAACATGAATTTTTGAGATACACTATAGTTCCATTCATAGTCAACCAACTCATAAGCTCCTTTCTTGAGGACACACTTCACAATGCAAGGTCTAAACCACATTGACCCAAATTTCCCTACCCCCAACTTATGCTTATCCTAATCGTAAATGAGGATGAGGTCTCCTTGAAAATAAATGTGAGGCTGAAATTTTTTGTCAGATGGATCTTTATATGATTCTTATGTGTCTCATTGGCCATAGCTACATCTCAATTATATTCATCAAGACATTCCAAATACAAGAGGTGTTCTTGTTTTTTGGGGGTATTGGGTAAGAGCTTGATATATAGTTTTAATGAAGTAATTGTGCATTCAATTGGAAGAACTACCTATATGTTGTGCATGAGATAGAAAGGGGTGAAACCCATGGAGATATTCATTGAAGTTTGGCATTACCAAAGGCAAGGAAAAATCATAATATGTTAGTTGGAATTATCCATGTTGACCATCCTTTGCAGCATATTTTTCAAAACCTTATTGATAGCCTCTACTTCACTATTAGCCCAAGGATAGTAGGGAAAGGAGTGCTCTTGTCATAACCCCAACTGACTTGCTAGTTATTCCATCATTTTGTTTTGAAAGTGAGAACCATGATCTATGACGATATCTTTGGGTACACCAAACCTAGCATTAATATGATTGAACATGAACAATGAGGTTGTCCTACCATCATTTAGAAATGTTTCCATAGCTTCCATGCACTTATTAATGTAATCCATGGACACAATAACGTATTTGTGCCCATCAATAGAAACAATATGACATACCATAAAATCCACCCCCATTTAAAAAAGGGTTCGATGGTAACAACTAGATGTAATAGAGGAAGGTGAGTATACATTTTCCCAGTAAGGATCTAACAAGGATGACACTTTTTCACTACAACAATACAATATTTAAATATCAATGACCAAAATTATCTTACGTGAAAATATTTATAGGTTGTGACCATACCATAGAAACGACTGCCACATGCTCCACTATGAAAATCATTCAAAACTTGCTCATCCTCCTCAAGTGTTAAGTACCAACACAATATTAAATCAACCGATCGATGATATATATATCACTAATGATGAGGTGTCTTTGTGTATGATGGTGAATACTTCAATGCTCATCACAAGAAAGATGAGGGCCAAAGTTTGGAGCCTAAATATACATAAGGATGTATCCATACCAAGGGTATGTTGAGACAATGAGGAATAGATCTTGTTTGGTGAAGATTCATTTTAAAATGGGCCTCGAAGTTCTTGGGGAGCTCCAACATCATAAATATACATAAGGATGTATCCATACCAAGGGTATGTTGAGACAATGAGGAATAGATCTTGTTTGGTGAAGATTCATTTTAAAATGGGCCTCGAAGTTCTTGGGGAGCTCCAACATCAATTTAGCAAAAGCTAAGGACTTCTTAGACTTAGAATATACAAATTCCAAGTCAAATTCTTACAAAATGACTATCCACCTAGCATACTTTCCCTTTATAATCCATTATTTCAAGGTATACTACATGAGGTTAGAATATGTACTAACATTCATTTTTTTCATCATTATATAGTGTCCAAGTCTTTGCATAGCATGAATTGCTTCCAACACCAACTTCTCAATGTGTGAATACTTCAATTTGGTCCAACAACCCCTTACTCAATCACATTGTCCTAGCATGAATCATCTTCTTGAACCAAGACCATACCAATGGTTTATTAGAACCTTTCAAGAATATATAGAAAGAATTCCCTATTGTAGTCAGGAAAACTTAGTAGTGGGGCTGACATAAGGGCTTGTTTCAAAGCTTGAAAAGAACATTTTTCTTGGTCATCCCACATCAATGGAACTCTTTTCTTCAAAAGGTTCATAAATCCATTTCTTATCTCAGCATAATTGATGATGAATCTTTGAAAAAAAATATCCTTTCCTTGAAGAGTTTGCAATTGATGAATTTGTCTTGAGGGAGGAAACTTAACTATTTCCTCAACCTTTGAAGGATGATTCTACCAAAATCCCTTGCTTCGACACAATGAAGCTAGGAAATATCCTAGCTTCCATGGAAATGATGTACTTATGAGGGTTCAATTGTATTTTATAATACCAGTAAATCTCAAACACAATGCAAACATGGGTTGGATGCTAGGCCCATTTCCTTGGCTTAGTGGCTAAATCATCCAAATAAGCTCCAATGATGTGCTTAATATCATGGAAAGCATAAGATGTGGCCCATTGAAATGTAACTTCAAATTTTTTCAAACCAAACAACATTTTTCGATATGTGAATGTTCCCTAAGGACATATAAATGCAATCCAATGTTGATCTTCTTTATGGATAAGAATCTAATTGTAACCAGGAAATTCATCCATAAAAGACTAGATTTCATTTTTGACACATTCATCGATAATGTAATCAATAAAAGGTGTGGAATAATTATCCTTAGGATGGGCCTTATTCAAATCCCAAAAATCAATAGAAACATGAATTGGCCCCCTTTTCTTGGTGACAAGAACTATGTTTGTCTCCCATTCAGTCCGAGGAACATGATAGATAATTTTTTCTTTCAAAATATTTCTACCTCTTCCTTGATGGTAGTGTCCTTTCTCAGAGTAATTGATCACATATTCTATTGAATAAGTTTAACATTTCCATAAGTTTTAATCGCATTCTCAACAATACTAAGATCAATACCTAGAATCTCTTTGTATGACCAAGCAAACACATCGTGAAATTATTTGAAGTGAGCTATGTAAGTTTGAATTTCATTGGAGGAATAATCAACTTCGATCAAGATATTTTTTATGATGTCGGGTTTAATGGAGATATCAACTTCTATAGTCTTAGAAATATTTTCCATATTCCCTTCAACATATACTTCATGCATAAGTAAGTTTGAATTTCATTGGAGGAATAATCAACTTCGATCAAGATATTTTTTATGATGTCGGGTTTAATGGAGATATCAACTTCTATAGTTTTAGAAATATTTTCCATATTCCCTTCAACATATACTTCATGCATAACAATGTGATTTTGGCACCAATCAAAACCTCTAGTCCAGACAGAACCCTTGACTCCAACCTTTATTTTACCCATATCGAGAAGAGAATATGATCAATGAGGCATGTCTTTCCATGGTCATTCTGAACTAGTCATCACTTCTAGGATCACCTCATTAGAGGGAAAGAACATGTTCAAGAAGTCACCAAAGGTAGTAGGGTTGAAGGTCCATATGGGTGAAGTGAATTGATCAAGCTTCTCCAAAAGTGAAAAATTTAGAACAAAATCTATCAAATCCATTTTGATAGCTTGATAAGTGGCTTCAACTATGGTCAAAGGAATGGCTAAACCTGCATACCCATTTCTCATCTCGAAAAAAAATCCAAGGATCCTCCACATATGAGACAATGAATGAAGTTGAGTGCAATGGAATATTTCTCTCATTGAAGTATGTAGACTAGATGGGAATTGTGGATTTAGTCATGGTTGATGAGATCACATATACAAGTGAAGAGGAGGTATTACAAATCGGTGGAGAGATTTGAAAAGTACCCATAAGTGTTGGGTTATTGAAAGACTCATCACTTATGGGTACTTTTCAAAATTAATCAAGTACCCATAAGTGTCAGTTTATTGAAAGACTCGTCACTTATGGGTTACCATAAGTGTTTCATTGAGAGAAATTAATCAATGAAACTCTAAAAACATGAAAAAATTATTCACATACAACTAGCTTCATCCCATCAACAGATTGTAATCAAGTGTAGCATCAACTACTTCTACTTCAACTATGACAATTTTACCACCTAATTCAACTAGATGGGTAGGGATAATTCCATGCGGCTTAAAAAATCATCCATAAAATGAAAATAATCCATCAAATGTTTTAAAAAATGTGATATAAGATGTAATCTCATGAGAACCAAGAGATTTCTAACATAACGATGACATAACACATGTAGAGGCCCCCTCATCTACCACACACCTGAAAATGTCTAAGCCACATAAAGATATATGAATCTAAAAATTGGCATAATGAGGAAGTATAGGCTTGGCCTAATCAATATCAAATGTAAGAAATAGAGTGTCTGAAGAAAGGATAAATTCCCCCCAATAACATGCAATAATGCTTTCACTGCATGGGACAACTTTGAAGGACTTATAGTGCAGAAATGGTGCAAGGCAACTGAGATAAATCTTCAACAATGTTATATCATTGAATAGATCAAGCATTAATATTAAATGGATACCTTTGTAACATACCCTTTGGAGGGCAAGGCATCATATCATTGGATGGATTCTCTATTTGAAGAGGGCCATTTGATTGGGATGGAGATGTTTTCTTGTTAGATGATCTAGTCTCAAGTACATTGTAATTATGATCCCTAGTCTAGATGTGAACATCCTTATCACACATGTAAATACTACCATTATATTTAATTCTCCCTTGTGGAGGAATAACCGCATTACCTCCTTGTGGAAGTACAAATTTACCAACAACCTCTTTTTATTGTTGTGGAGGGAAAGGGTTGGTATGTACACTAGGATTTTGAGCTTCTCACTTAGACATCCATCAATGAATATCCTCCATCTTAGGGAATTCATGGGTAAGATGGTATCCATTGCATATTTTACAAGGGAACTTGATCTTCTTCTTCTCCTTTTCTCACCTAGAATCATTCTTTGTTTCTTTATTTTTTATAGCTCCTTATCCAAAATTATAATTTTCTTTTTATTCTTATTCTTCCCTCTAGGTTGTTGGTTATATTTTGGATTTCTAGATTGAACCATATGGACATCATAGTTTTGTACAAGAACTGAAAAAGGTTGAGTGTAGCGTGAAAAATTGTAGGTTGATTAGCATGTATGGAAATTTGTCCCATTTGACTTGCCACCTAATTATCTCCATCATTTCCCATGGAACCAATCACCCCATCAGCATGAGGTCCTGTTATTGGATTTATAGAATCAATATTGGATTGTGGAGAATTCAAGATAATGTCAAAAATCATTCGAGAGTAGAAATAAATCAAATACAACTAATGATCCTTAAGAATAACTTATTCTTCCATTATTGCATCAGACAAGGCTACATCCTTAGCAATACTAGGAAATAATTCATCAGCTAATAATTGATGAGGAATGTCAACTCTAATCAATCAACTTTGCCTCGTCCACTCATGAATGTGATCAGAAATGTAGGTTGAGGTTTTTTGTCTTCGTTATGTTAAAATATATGTTCTACTCTCATAGAAAATAGGAAATTGGAAATGTGTTAAAATTTCCATTGTCAATGAATAAAAGTGATTATGAGATGCCTAAGGCAACTCAATGTACCACTTAGTGGAAATTCCTACCAAAGTTCTCTAGAAAAGTCATAATCATATGCTATAATCCATCAATGAATTCGAAGAGCACCATAAATGAAAAGTCATAACATGGTTTGATGGATCTTCCCCATGTTTTCCTTCAAAATTTGGGATGTCTAAGGGAAATTTTGTCGAGATAACCAACAATACATATCATGATTAATCGTTTCATTTGTGATTCAAGATATATCTGATAAATTTAATATCACCATAAATGGAAGCTAATTCATCGTAATAGAATTAGATTTACTAGAGGATGAACTTGGCATCCTACTAAATGCCACATTTCCACTCAGACAAGTGCCCCCCAAAACATTCCCAGCACTAATGACATTATTTGTATTTATTAGATACCCAACACTTGGACTATAACATCCACCAAAAGAAAAACCCATGTTAGGAACAACAGGGCTACCCATGGGGATTATTGAAAAGGGCACATAAATACCTCCTACCTTCCCTCCAAATATATGAAAATTATTTATCCCAAACACAAACCCTAGACTAGGAGTAGTGCCCCGATCATTTTTCCAAAACCAAGAAAACATAAAGATGGGTTGTGTGTACTTGCAAAAGGAATATTCATTGAAATGTTGAGAAAACCCAATACAAGGCATCCCTCCACCTATAAATGTAGCCATAGGAACACTATTACCCCCAATATTAACACTAGGGCTAGTAGGGATCATACTTCCTACACCCTACCAACAAACCATGTTTTCCATTGCAAACTATGAAAATGACACTATTGAATAGATTGATCTCTAAGCATGAAATCACTCACCTATACAAGAATTGCGCCATGAGAATTGGTCAGATATGGATTAAAATAGACTAGTGGGGAATTCTCAATTAGCTCCACTTCTAACTAAATCTCATTTCATTAAGAATAATATTGACCCCTTTAAGGTAAACAACTTGATATATCAATCCATCTACTAACAAATCCTCAGGGTTATGCTCAACATGATCTTCAACAACAACATCATCAAAAGTAGTATGCACTTTTTCCTCATAATTACTCAAATATATATTGGTATTGATAGTCTATGCCTTGTGGAAGGAAGTTCCATAATCTTAAGAGGAAGATCCTAATTCCTCCAAGATCGATGAAGTGATTGGTTAGCCACCTTGGCCAAACAATAACTAAACAAAAGAAATTGAAAAGTTCAAGCAATCAAAAACCTAAAGTCTATGAAGCATGACACCAATCAACACTCCACTAAAACCCCTAAATATTATCCAAAAGAAAACACACTCTTCCAGAGAATAACAACTTAGTGTGATGAAATCCATGAGCCCACACTCAATGAAGCATCAAAAGGATCCTTTTAGAAATCAACCCTAAGGGTAAAGAGACCCAATACCAACCGACGAATGTGTGAAATATAGATATAGTAACCTCCTATGAATCAATCACCCAATCTAAAATCTCACTCATGAAGACAACAAACCTCCAAGAGAACTAAGATTGAGATCTATTGTATTCCTCAAGTACCACAAGTATTTCCCACTTATAGTCACCTATGTGAAACTTAGGAAAGGCCACTAAGGACATCAATTCACAATTAGTAGTTGGGAAGAACAATCACGGATCAATATTTCCCATTGGGTAGGATATACAAGACTTCGCCTCACAACAAAAACCCTATAGAATAGGCATCACCCTAAGGATCTACCAATGTCCCCTATTTCATGTCCACCCACCAACCCAAATGAGAGGAGATATCTCAACACTTAAATCGGCTTGAACTAGTGCTTGATGTCTATGTTAGAGGCACTTCCTTAGGAAATAACACTTGCTACTACTAGACTTATCACACTTTAATTAATTCATAGCCTTGTTTTTATGGCCTTGGAGAATTTACTCTCCACACCTACACCAAGGCCCTAAACACCTAGATTATTGTGTTTTTTTCTATAAATGAAAAGATGAGTCTAGTTTCTTTTAAACATAGCATTTCTTTTAAAGTCTTTTTTTAACTCAAAATAGGGTTGTGAAATGAAACTCAATGATGTTTTCACTCAAATTTGCATAAATTGAATAAGAAATTGTTAAAATGACTTGCAATTTAACACTTTTCTTTTCAAAATGAAACAATTCAAATCTAAAAACTACTTTGAAATTCAATTCAAATTAAGAAGAAATATTTTTATTGTTCAATGCACTCTTGTATCAAATTCCATAACCCAAACTCATGTAGACTGAAAAAAGAAAACAAGTATGTGGAAAACACTAGTTCATACAATTCACTTAACCAAACACCTAAACCTACAATCTAGTATTTGTTTCCTTTGTACTTGTTAACCACACCAAAAGAAAAAAAATCAAATCGATTTATTGTATCAAGTCTCTGTATAGACAACAGAGGCTTCATATCTCAAAGAAACCTCCCCCAACATGGATCTGGGTGTAAACAAGGGCAACAACTTCCAGAGCTACATATAGGCACATTGGCTACAATGGTGCAATCTATGTAGAAGTGGGGCTCATGGGATAACAATTTGTGCACATATTCAAATGTGTGTGACTATGAGGTCTTAGGCCCACGTGCATGTCTTATAGCGTGAAAAAATGAAAGACTAAAGCCCTCTAACAACATAATTTCCTCCTAGAAAGTTTAATTCACATATCTATAGACACAAGACACAAGATAAACCTATGGAAAACCTATAAACAAATACAAATATGTGTTAGCAATAAGTACAAATACATGATCTATTATTGTAGTGCCTCCATCACCATAATTTGGTTCCCTCTATCCTCAACCACATGTATAGAATCCCTCCTCGAGATAAGGATCTTACTCTCTCACTATGGTAGGTGAACCCAATTATATCCACCATGCTACACTAAAGGAAAGATCTCAATTAGAAAATCAAATAAAATCTATCTCAAGAAAGGAGAACAAGGACCAAGGAAAGGTTACTAATATCTATCCCAATACTAGCATAAGGGTGTTAGATATCAAACTAGTGTTCAATATCACCAAGAACCTCTTTTTTGTAATACAAAAGATAGTTCACATTAGTTGGCAAGAGAATTCATGTCCTTAGTTGGAAAGAATTTGAGTAGCTAGGTTTTTTTTAGGTTCTAAGAACTCATAATGATATGGATTTTATCATTATATAATTTTCCATCTATCTCAGTACTTTCTGAATGGAAAAATTTGGAGGAAGAAGCTTGCAATGACATTTTAGTGACAAGTCCCAATTTGGAAAATTGGGGTCGGAAACTGTCTAAAATATTTCGAAGTTATTTTGAGAAATCAAATGAAACTTTTTTTTGTTCCAAAATGTTATTTAGAGAAACATTTCATATTATACAAATCGAGACCTTTCCAACGATGCAACAATCGCCTCAATTGGAGTTCGTATGCGAAAGTTATGCCTCTTGCAAGTTGACCTACTGTGTTGACCACCATGGTACAGGTGGATGCCACACCAACCCCCATTACTCAAATGTATGGGGTGAGACACATGTGGAATTTCAACAAGATTCTATAAGGTCCAAACCTTATCATTAATTGAGGGTTGAGGAAGTCAAAACCCTACCCCTAGAGGACTATTGGGCTATGTTAAATATTGGGTCGCTAGGAGGAGAAGAGGGTTCCATTCTTTAACATTGTATTTGTTTTGTAGTTGAACAAAGTGATTTTGGAGTGTTAATTTGAGAGCATAGTAGAGGAGAGATTCTATGGAAACCATACAGGTCACAAGTGTCAAAGGAAACTCCACATAGAGTGCCTCTTTCTTTGTACTTACATTTGAAAAAAAAGAGCAGAGAAGCCTCACCTTCTAGTTGGTTTTTCTCCCATATTGGGTTACCCAAGTTATATCTTGTGTTTATTTGTGGATGGTGTGTGAGTATTTATTTGTGTTCTTTATTTTTCACATTTCAACTATTTCTTACATTTTAAGCAGAAATCTAGTAATTAAAGAATTTGAGATCTAAAGGAAATTAACCTTCACAATAAATATTTCAGTATTTTGTTAGATTTATTGTAACAAACTATCCAGTAAAATATCCACAATAATTTACAAATCACATATCTTGATCATGACCTTAAAATAATTATTATTGTTATTGTTGTTATTATTATTATCATTATTATTTAACAACTTATAAAATTATAATTTACAAAAACTTATTTTTAAAAAATATTATTATATAATAACTAAATTAAAATGGTGTATTGATTCACAACAAAACTTTTAAAAATATATTTTGTAAAAAATTTTATATATTTACTTGGAATAACTATATAATCTTTAATATATTTTTATAGAAATTCATTATAATGCTAGTTAAGAAAAAAAATCAATCAACATAAAATACATCAAAGTCCTATTATTATGCTAGATTGAAAATTATAATACTAGTTTTGGAATGTGATTGCATCTTAGCTACCATGCTTAATATGGCCATTATTTAGTTATGTATTTATTGCTAGCTTTTTTGCGTTTTCCATCTAAACGTTCAATAACGTCCTTAACAAGTCCTTAATATTTTCATTGTTATTTGTTGATATCTTAGGTAATGTGAAAATTATTTGGATATTTTTTGTTGGTTTATCTGTTTATATTTATATGTTATATAAATTATAAAGTTCAAAATGTTCTTAACAAGTTTTTAATTTTCTTATTGTCGTTTATTGACATATTGGCTAACATGCTCAATGTGACCATTATTTACTTATTTATTTATTGGTAGCTTGTGTCTTATTT
>CBVK0100352892.1:0-20415 GCA_900067695.1 Picea abies
TGGTCTTTTCATTTAAGGAATTTCAATTTCTATAACACTAGGAGTCATATATATATATATATATATATATATATATATATATCGATTTCAAGTTTGTTGAACAAGAGACATGCTTGTGAAATCAAGACATGATCTCACCATGTGAATGGCTTGGTATTTTCATTTCAGGAATTTTGGTTTCTAGAACACTAGGAGTCAAATCCAGGGAATCCTCATCAGGAGGCCCTCAAAATTTGTCTTCCTTGTATCGATTGAGTGAACTCATTTGTTTTGAATTGGTCTTGTTGATAAATCTTATGGTTAAGAAAGTTGAATAGCTTAGCTTGGATCATAACACTACTTTTCTTGGGTAAGCTTAACTAAACTCCCTATAGGAGGTCTTGAGACTCTTCCTTTGCACATGTATCCTTCTTCCATCCATTCAGCTTTAAGATCCCGAAAGCGTTAGTGATGAGAAGGAGATAACCCCTCATTCTTTGAACTGCATGGGGTACACATTATTCTTACCAAGTGGTGTATGAAAGCTCACTCATTTTATACTAGGAGGAACAATTGCGAGATAAGAGGTGTGATCCTAATCGCGAGGACCTTCATAATTGTATGGTAGCCTTGCATGTGATTAAAAAAATTAAAATTTATAATTAATACATGCTTAAAGTATTGAAACTTTCGTCAGTCCACCCAACATCCTGGTAAAATTTTGTTTGCATCCGATTACATTTTTCCCATAGTTGTAGTACCATATTGAAGGGATGGAATTGCATTTCCAGATTCTATTTTTCAACATTTGAAAGTCTGGAACCGCTTTCCAGGCAATTCTAAGTAATTCTGGGAAATTCTAAGTAATTTCGGGCAATTCTAGGCTTGTTTTCACACATTACAAGACTCAAACAAATTTTTGTTCATAACTTACAACGATATTAAATGGTGTGGATGTAGGTTTCCAAATCATTTTTTCTGCTTAGATTTTAGTAATTTTTCATAAGTCATTCACCAGGTAATTTTTTTGGACCCTAGTTTACCTCAAAAATCAGTTTAGAAAATTTTCCCAGGGTCACAAGGGAGCAAACAACTTTTTTCTCACTTTTATTAGTTTTTTGGTCCAAAAATCAGCAATCTCATTTTCACCCCCCTATCCAAAAAAATCACCCCCATGCCTTTTGGTCCACCCAAGAAGTTGAGGGAGGACAATACCCAAGTTGGGTGGTCCTAAGAGGGATTTTCACAATTCCATCACCTCTCCTTCTTCCCCCTTTTAACCACCTTAGAAAAAGGACCATCTAAGGTGCGGGTAGTCTTGACCTCGTGCCGAGCTTTCAAAGAGGTCTTAACTAACTTCACTATCAGAGAGGTGGGATCCGTCTCAATGGATGGATTTTTCATATAGCACATCCCTTTTCTAGTGATTCCATTGGGGAGATTGCAAATCTCTTTGTTTTGCTTGTATCCCAAAATTTTATTGAGCACTAGACCCAAATTATTTGGTGTCTTTTACCCCATCCACTTTCCCACATATTTTGACAGAAACAAAAGACAAGATCATCAATCTATTCATTGAATTTATTTGGCATGTGTTATACTTCAATTCCTCTTTTAATTTCCATTAATATAGGGAGCCATACATTCCATCGAGATTTCTTTCTCATGCCATGTTCTTTTCTTATATCGTTCTTGTTCATTTTGGAAACATCTCCTTTGGTTCAAGTACTTGACAAACCATAGAGTCAAGAACTTATTTATCTTACATAAGTCACAAAGTGTTGACTTCATTCCTCATTTAGATTACATCACATTTTTTCCATGGCAATACTCTTCACCCCTAAATTTAGGGGAATATTTGCATGATTTACCCAAGATTGGCCATGTGGTGATGTCACGATTCAATGGTCCTGATAGACATGTTGAAGACAAAGATCATATCCAATTATTCTTTAATGTTTTTCCTATCATACCCATACTTCATGAGGATGTATATATCAAGATGTTTGTTCAAACATTAGAGGGAGAAGTTGCATGATGGTTTCATACCATTCAAGCAATTCTCCATAACCAATTGGGAACCTTTGGAAACACTCTTCAAGGAACAATATGGACATATTAAGGACATAATTTAATAATACATCATATTTGATGAGCATAGAACTGTCAGGGAACCTAACTTTAGAGAACATGAGGATTTAATTGTGTTTTACCTTATTAAGAATATGAATGAATAATTTTCAACCATAGGTAGAAATGATTACCATGATAATGATGATGGTGGGTTGTCTTATGATGAGAAATAAAAGTTGCATTCCAAAGTATATTATTTTTATTTTTTTCAAGAAAACCATTATCTAGAGAAATTCCATCATTATTATAGGCACTTGTATTGACAACCCTAAAGTCTGCCTCCACTACCTAAGAATATGAATCAACAGGCACATCTAAATCTTCACCTCCAAAATCTAGTTGGTGTTCGTTCTATCATGAAATAAATAATCCATTACATTGTAGGAGGTATATGATACATAGAGATTTATATATTCCTTGTGATGCCCCTCTCATTCCTAAATATTAAAGTTGGAATGTTCCTCAATACACAAAGAACCAATCTATTTGGAAGCTACCCTTACTTGTGAAAATGAATCTATTTATACATCTGTTGCGGCTAGTATGAATGAGGACTCAAATTAAATTCAAATATATCCTCCTCCAATTAACACACACATTCCCATATAAGTGGATTATGAGGAGAATGCATCTCTTCATGCATCACCACCTCTACCTTCCATCATTGATAATATCATAGGTATGGTTTCCTTGTGTAAAATTATTTTGATTGCTTATTCCCCTTTGTAAAAATTTTCCAAAAGAGGTGAGGGAACATCACAAGAATAAAAAATTCTTGTCTATGAAGAGAAATAACCTTCCCTTATACCTTCATGTGACGTATTACATGATGTTTCCATAGAGTCTGATATTGTTCCTTTTAAATTCTCCAACAATGATGAGTCTCTCAGACCAACTATGAGAGATAATTTCCAAGATACGAGTGATAACATTTCTATTAACGTTGAGAATGTTATAACCATTCAATACATAGATCTAAACAATTTCATTAGTGATATATCATTTAGTGGAAAATTAGAAAAGGAAAAAGAGCAAAATGTCCAAACCAATCCATGTGGTTACATTGATTTTCTCATCCTGCAACATCAACAGGTTAATGTGTCCATATCTCATAATGGAGTTTGTAATGAATGGTCACCTTAATTTTTAGATATTTGTCCACATGAAACTTTTGATAATATCACTATGTTCGATGAATATGCTTACGATTACATTCCTTTCCCTTGAACTTTCTACTAGGATGAACATTCATATTATCATTCAAGCAACATCCTATCTAAACTATCATGTCATGAATATTTAGTATCCAAGAATTCTAGTCCCAATTTTTTCAAAGAATCCTCACCCCCCTCAATAATTAAGTGTAGGAAAGATATCAAAAATAACATGCTTGATAATATTTTTGGTCTCGATATTTCTTCCGTTGACAAAAGTTTTAGCAATATTAAAGGCATTGATATCTCTCTTACAAATAAAATTGATTGTATGACACTGTTATAACCCTAATTTACACTAGACATGCTTACCTGGCATCATGCCATGTCAGATTCCTTCTTTTCCAAAACACTGCTGAACAACTCTTCTTAAAAACCCCTTTTATAAAGGCCCACGCGCCCTGCTACATTACTGCACATGTGTACATGCTAGCTGACACAAGACAACCCGCGTGTACCTACAAAAGCACGAAAAAAGGAAAGTTGCTGACGGAACACACACCTTTGGGTAAGTTAACTAAATATTTTATCCATGCATGGCTGGACATTCGACCAAATACCTAGCTTCTTCTAGCCTATAAAAGAAGGGTTAGGGGTCCCATTTGGAGGAGGAGAATCATAGTAAGGAAACTATACTCAATTGAGCATTCCCTTTGTCCCAACCTTTAGCCATCCTTGTGCAAAGAGAAGTATAGAGAAAAGTAGTTGGAAGACAGTGGAAGAAGAGCCTAGGACCAAGATTGAGGAGTAGTAGCTGACTTTATCATTGTAAGGTATCATTGTGAAGTTAATAAAAGAATTGCTTTTCCCGTCTTGCCATATGAGATTGTCATTATTGGAATATTGATTGTATGATTGATTAAATCTCTAACCCGTTAGTTCATAGATCAAATGCATGTGGAGTTCTTTGTTTGTCTTTAGTGAATGTAGGTCAGAATTGGGAGGATATTTGCAGTAAAAGAACGACCAAGCGTGAAAAGGGATTGACATCAAACATGAGGAAAAAGGTACGCCAACTTAATCTCTTGAGCCTTGTATTTACATATGAGTAATGGGGGTCTAGGCATGGGATGATGGTAAAACGTAAGAATCTTTAGGTCATTTATGCATGCATGATAAAATATTTAGTGCTAGTCCATAGGAGGGATTTCCCACCCGCAACAAAATTGGCGACCATACTGGGGATCTCTAGGGTTTCTAGGAATATTTTTTGTGTATTTTTAAAAACTGGTTTCATTCCTTGTTTTTAAAGTTTCTGCAAAAGTCTGAGCTAACAGAGATTCTGGTCCTCCATACAAATTATCTCTATTTCTTTTCTTGACTACATTTTTCATTCTTTTCCTAGACCCACAGAGGTACACGTGACATGCATAAGGTCTGCATGCATGTACCCGTGCCCTACCTTCTCACAGCCCACGTGTACACGCTAGTTGAGGAAGTGTCAGTCGCGTGTATGATTCCATAAAATTTCTTTTAGAGAGGCAGTCATCCTCTCCCCTATCAGAAATAGTCATTCTCAGGGGTTTTCTGGAACTCTTTCTAGTCTTTGTTGTTTGTAGTCTATAGCTTAGGTTTCACCTCAGATTGGTTTGTTCTATGAAGTTTTCCTTGAATTGTTTTCCTTTTTCTATTAAAGTATAAGTCCGAGTCTTCAAGAGATCCTGGTTCTTAGCACCAATAGTCTCTGCCTGAGATGGATTGCTTGGCCTTTCATTTGTCTCAAATTTTCAGAGATACACGCAGCCTGTATAAGGCCAGCACGCGTGTACACACGCTCTGACTTTACACAGCTCGCATGCACACACTTGTTGTTGAACTGTCAGTAGTGTTCTTGTGGAGAAATTTTTTGTTGAAGGTGAGGCAGTCATCCTTTCCTTTGACAAGATTTATACCTCTCAAGTTTTTGGGTCTCTGTCATAGCGGTCAGTAACTTAGGTTTGATCACAACAATAGCTTTCTTTTTCATTAAGAAGTTTTCTTAAAAATTTTCTTTTATAGGGTTTTTAGACAACTGTGAGAGTCCAATTTTAATTTGCTTGTGTGTGATTTTTAAAGTGACTCTTTGTGATCTGTGCTTAGGTCAAAAGTTTTCTTGGTTTTTACTTGTTGATATTTTTCCTTTTTGCTTTGTGAGCATTCAAATAAAAAAAAAAATCTTTTATTTCTTTGTTTGGTTAAATAGTGTTGTTTTGCATTAGTAACCAGGAAAAAGTCTTTGCTTTCATAAGTTCTTGATGGTTTACTTAGATCATAAGTAGCTCATAGTCGAGTGAAATCCTGCTTTGAGTTTTCTGTTCAAAGATCTTAGAAAAAATTTTAAGTTTGAAAAGTTGTTTAAGATTTGAGTTAAGTGAAGGTATTTTGTTTCCAGCTTTTCTGTTTATTTTTCTTTCGTCTTTCAAACACCACTAATTTCACTTTCATAACCTTTGACTTAAGACAAGCCATAAAAATTAATTCTAAATCTAAAATTTATTAGACATTTTATGTTTGTAGGGTCAACCAACTAGTTTAGGGTTAGGGCCTTGAATTAGGTTGGAGAGGAAACTCTTCAAGGCCATTAAATCAAACATTGGAGTCTGAGTTAGGGAGTGTCAAATTCCAGTATCGTGAAAGTTATCTGGGACCCCACTCTAACACAGGGGCTAAACACGAGGTCCGCACGGTGGTTGATGAGGGTGCCTCAACATGCGTTATGTCGTTGGCATGTTGGAAGGCCATTGGCCAACCCGTTTTGTCTCTGTCACCTACTCTAATCACTAATTTCGATGATCATTCATTCCGACCACATGGTATCATTCCCTCTTTCTCTATGCATTTAGGAGGGAAGACCGTGTGCATTGAGGTAGAAGTAGTCGATGTGTCCCTCGACTACAATCTCTTGTTAGGAAGGAGTTGGACTTATGCCATGCAAGCAATGGTTGCTATAGTTTTTCGGGTCTTGTTGTTTCCACACGAGGACCAGATTGTGACCATTGATCAATTGTCTTTCTCCAGACCTGACCCTTCATTGGGGGTATCCGCGGTCTCGATGATTGATAATCCACAACCAGGTGTAGTCAACATAGGGGTTGGTTTGTGCCCATATTTGATGGGTACCTTTGATTACCTGCCCCCTCAAGGCGATGCCAAGTTCATATCCGACCACCATAAGGTTCAGATTTTCCAAGTTTCGTCGTTTCGCATGAATTACTTCAACGATCCATGGATACTTCCTTCCTCATCGGCCATGATGGAAAGGATAGGGCACCTGGGCATGTTCATGCCCTTGTTCGCAGCTAAAGTAGTAAACTCTTTAGTCCAACAAGCTTCGGCCGACACAGATCCAACTCCTGCACAAGAGTTATATCTGACTCTAGAGCCTGTTTGGGCTCAAGGTTCTCTCACTGACATCGATTCGTTAGACTTAGTCTTGCCATCCGACGAAGTAGTAATTGAAGCAATGACTAGTCTGGACAAACCCTAGGACGATCTCCATCACAGATCATACTTCCTCCCAGAGTTAAGCAGAATCAAAGCCAGAGAATTCACATTGACTATGATTGGAGATAGGTCTTGTCCTATTAATCCCTTAGCTACACATGAGGTTTATGCCGAGGGTAATATGGAAACTATCGCTGAAACCATACTGATCAATATCTCCAGAACCCCTGGCGTCGTGGAGAATGTTTTCATCGGAGCTGACTGTTCCCCCGGAGAGATTCAAATATACACAGATCTATTTAAATAATTCTGTGACATTTTTTCCTGGTCTTACGAGGAAATGCCAGGCATCGATCCAAAAATAGTCAAACATGAAATAAAAAATTATCCAGATGCCAAGCCTGTTCGACATAAGCTTCATCCAGTTAATCCCAGGAAAGCAACAACCATTAAGGTTGAAGTTGAGAAACTGCTAAAAGTCAGTTTTATCTATCCTATCCATTTGACCCAATGGGTCTAAAATCCTGTGCCGATTAATAAGAAACAAGGCACGATTCATGTATGTACGGACTTCTGTGATTTGAATAAGGCCTGTCCAAAAGATAATTTTCCCATGCCATTCATCGACCAGATAATTGATGAATGTGAAGGTTGCGAGGCCTTCTCTTTCATGGAAAATTTTTTGGGATATAATCAAATACAAATAAAACCCAAAGACCAACACAAAACGACATTCATTTTTCCATGGGGTACATTCGTGTATCGTAAGATGCCCTTTGGTCTCAAAAATGCGAGAGCAACCTTTCAGCGGGCCATGTATTTTTCTTTCCATGATCTCAAGCATATAATAGAGGCCTATTTAGATGATTTAGCATCTCTATCTTGCAAGAGAACAAATCATCCCACACACCTCTGACTTATCTTTGAGCGATGTCGCTACTTCCAGATTCGCTTGAATCCAAACAAGTGCATTTTTTACGTAACCTCAGGATGTTTGTTAGGTTTCATAGTGTCAACAACATGGATCATGGTTGATCCTCTCAAGGTTGAGGCAATAATTTAGTTGCCTCCCCCGCGCACAATCCTTCAACTTCAGAGTCTATAGGGAAAGACAAATTTTTTAAGGCGTTTCATCGCTAACTATGCCAAGATCACAAAGGGATTTATGCACTTACTGAAGAAAGATGTTCCCTTTTATTGGGATGATGCCACTCAATTCTCTTTCGAAGAGTTGAAACATGCCTTCACAATTGCCCCTCTATTTCGACCACCTAACTATAACAAAGATTTCTTATTATACCTAGCTGCAGCAGAGTCAACCATCGACATGGTCTTAGTTCAGGAAGATGATTTGTTCTCAGAATATGTGATCTATTACCTGAGCTGAGGCCTAGTCAGACTGGAACTCAATTATTCTCATATCGAAAAATGTGTGTTGGCAGCAGTCCATGCTGTTCAACGGTTCCGTCATTATGTTTTATTTCGCAAGACCACCATCATTGCCGTTGTGAATCCATTTCAATACATGTTGACACGAAGGGTAATAGGTGGAAAGATAAGTATATGGATAGTCGTCCTCCAAGAATTTGACTTAGATTTCATTTCAGCAAAATCCAAAAAGTCACTGGTCTTCACAGAACTTATTTCGGAACTTCCAGTTGAGTCAGGTGATGTTGTGCCTGAAGAGTCGCCTATCAGAGGAGATATTTTTTTGATCACATCTTCGGATCCCTGGTACAGAGATATACTTATCTATCTCTAGACTTTGAAGTGCCCCACCTCTACTTCTCGTGATGAGCATCGCTGTATACGCCATCAGGCCAAGAATTATCTCATACTCGACGATACATTGTATCAAAGAGGTGTAGACTGCATCCTGCGCTGATGTCTCACTCACGAAGAAGCAGTTATCCTACTTAACGATTGCCATACTAGAGCATGTGGCAGTAATTTTTCTGGGTTGGCAACAACCCAAAATATTTTACGAGCAGGTTACTTCTGGCCGACACTAATCAAAGATTGTATCGAATCGGTTAAGAAGTGCCACCTGTGTTAGATCTTCTCTCGGAATATGAGGGCACATCCTACTCCAATGTTTCCTATCATCACAGTTGGTCCCTTCACCAAGTGGGGGATTGATTACACTACATGCAACCCTCCTTCAACAAGGGGGCATTGTTATATCATTGTAGCTGTAGACTACTTCACGAAGTGGGTCGAAGCTATGCCAACGTTTAAAGATGATGGAGAGACCGCGACTCTCTTTTTATTCAACCAAATAATAGCAAGGTTCGACGTCCCGAGAGATATTGTCACTGACCATGGCAGTCACTTTCAGAACCAGATGATGACCGAGTTAACATCAAAGCTTGGGTTGTGGAAATAACATTCGTCACTCTACTACCCCCAAGCAAATGGTCAGGTGGAAGCTGTAAATAAATCTCTTAAGACCATCCTATAACGAACGATCAACTCTGCCAAGTCAAATTGGCATTTGATGTTATACTCGACATTATGGGCTTACCGAACATCTGTTAAGACTGCAACTGGTTTCTCACCTTTTCAACTCGTTTACGGGCTGGAAGAAGTCTTGCCTATCGAATGTCAGATCCCTTCCCTAAAGTTGGCAATACAGTTATTGCCAGACACTTCTCCACTTGAAGAACAATTATTATACCTTGAGCGGCTCAATGAGCAGCGTCATGATGCGGCCCTGGCCAATTAGGCTCACAAACATAAAGTCAAGTGTCAGTATGATCGGTCTGTTCATCCTCAGATTTTTTTTGAAGGTGACCTTGTCCTGGTCTATGACCAAGATAGGGACCCCCTGGGGGCAGGAAAATTCAAACCCATGTGGTTCAGACCTTTCATCATAAAAGAGGTTCTAAAAAAGGGTGCTTATCATCTAGTCGACTTTGAGGGAAATGCTTTGGCAGAGCCTAGAAATGGTCTCTACCTCAAGAAGTACTACTCATAGGTAGGTCACTTTGGGTAACTTTTTGTAACATATGTACAGTCTTTGTACTATTACTTTCTATTTTCTTTTAGTATTATGGACGTGTCATTTGTGATGTGATCTTTTGTCACTATGTCAGATGTCAAGTGAATTAGAGGTGTTCATTGGGTACGTAGATAGTGCTATCTGGCACACTCAGAGGCTTGCCTCTGTAGCTTGGGTAACTTTTACACCTCGAGGCCAGTTATTATCTTCCGAAGGTATATGCTTAGGTGACACCACAAACAATGTCGCCGAGTATAGTGCAGTTATTGAGTTGCTTTGTGACGCCCTTTCATTTGGTATCTCTCATCTCTGGGTCTATTTAGACGCTCAGCTAGTTGTGTCTCAGTTAAATAGAGTCTACCGTGTTCATGATCCGATTTTACACCGATGATTCCTTAGGGTACATCTCTTAGAATGAAGCTTTGATTATATTACATATTTTCATGTTCCTAGGAATATTTTCATGTTCCTAGGAGATTAAACCAAATTACAGATACTCTAGCTAATCAAATTTTAGAATGGCATCTCACACACATATAAAAATACATACACATAAAC
This sequence comes from Picea abies, assembly GCA_900067695.1. Classification (NCBI taxonomy): domain Eukaryota; kingdom Viridiplantae; phylum Streptophyta; class Pinopsida; order Pinales; family Pinaceae; genus Picea; species Picea abies. Next base: position 10,309 of record CBVK0100352892.1, read on the forward strand.
ATGTAAATACATTTTTAAAACGAAAATATGATCCATAAGACACAAAAAGAGATAAAAATCCATATATAATATCATAATCATCAAAGTACATAGGTGGATGCAAGCGCCTCAAAAGTATGACCAGTAACAAGTCATGGGGCTTATGCCCTCAAAAAATATATACAAGTAGTGCTCTCAGCATGTGAAAAGTCTAGACTAACTAAGGTCAGGGCCTGTGGGCCCTGTTGTAATGAACAAAATCATTTGCCAAATTCTGAAAAAGTCAGACCCACGTTTGTGGTGCCCCCACTACACGAGGATGCATAGATGGTGGCAGATCCTCAATCTCTACCATAAGGACTACATGGGTGAGCGAGGTAAATTTTTTCTCGACTCATCTCAAAACCCTCTCAGCCTCACTAGCTGGAAGCTCTCCTGCTGCTGCTGGTCCCCCTACAGCGGCAAGTGCGGCCTCTGGCCAAGGATGACACATGTTCCTTACGTAATCCACAAGTCGCACTGGTCCCACATCTACACATAATAGACACATATATGTCAAATACTCTGGTATAAAAAAAATGATATATAAAAAAACAACATAAAAATTACAAATGTTTCATAAAAAACAAAAAAACAACGATGCAAACTTACCCATCTCTCCTCGCTCCTCGCTAGGAGGTACAGGTATCTCAAGATCTCTCGAGAAATCAATCCCATCATAAGGGTAATCCTTTATGATTAGGATCTGTCGTGCCAACCAAGCAAATAAATCATCATCAAAGGACTCATTGGTCCTTCCACCACCCTATCGTGGCAGTAACACTGCCCATATGCAAACCATAGGAAGAGAGGCCTGATGTCCTCATACCACCACTCGAGGACTGAAACTAGGAACTCTTTCAAAAAAGAAATATCATAGAATCGTCCCGAACCCAAAATTCCTCTGCATCCGCGACCGAAAATCTGTCAGCTTGCTCTTCATACAATCTAGCAGTGTAGTGCTCCAGTCAAATATCTATGCATTTAAGCACTGGACTGCATAGTTCATCTGTGCACGGGATGCCTGATGTAGAGGCATAGAACCAATCATCCACCCAATAAGCAACACAATCACCTGCAATGATAAATCTGCGATCTTTCTTATGGGCACCTATGAGCTCGATCAGTCTATACCAGCCTCACAATAAAGTCCTATCAATTCTGATATATTATGAGGCCCCGAAGGAAATGTAAGAAAATTTATTGGTTCCCCTCTCATGGAGAGGCCAGTCAAAAAATATATGTCCTCTATAGTAGGCACCAGTGATTTCCCCTCTAACATAAAGGCCTCTGTGTCGGGATGCCAATGATCAACCAAGGCATTTAGTAGCCTAGGTTGTGCCCGCATAAAAGGACATAGGAAGAACTTGAGAAACCCACATTGCATAAAGGCAACAACAACATTGGGGTCTTCCCTGACCAACTCACTAATCTCCTCAGGCTCTCTTTCCCTCCAATGAACATACATCCTGCAAAACACCAAGTTCAGGAGGGTTAACCCTTGATTTTTAAAATTTTTTTCATTAAATAAAGGGTCCACGCGGGCTTTAATGATGACAGTCGCATGTACACACATGCAGTTTTTCCTCTGCCCAAGTGTACACGTGGCTTGTGATAAGACAACCCGCGTGGACCTAGGTCCGACCTTTTGAAGGTCGACGACGCCCCAAAACTTGAAACTAAAATCATAAATACAGATTTAAATTGCAAGAGGAGAGAGTTTATACTTACTTGGTCCAGACGGATGGCCGTTTCATCCACTGTAGCTCCCATAATCACCACTTTTATCAAAGGTTTTTTTTTTCTCCATAGTCAATTTCCAAATCAGCACAATTTCCAAATCAGCAATGGTGATAATGAGCTGCCAGCTTCTATTTATAGACTTTTTGGCCCCTTTTTGTCATTTTTTTGGCCTCCCTTATCATTTTCTTTAAATTGAAAACCATTTAGAGTGATTCAGGAGTTGCGTTGGAAGGTTATGATCGGGTATCAGGACATTTTTTTGGAGTTTTGGGTCACTTTTGATGGTCATTGGGAAAAACCTCAGATGATCAACTTGAGCATATAGGTTAGGTTTCCACCCCGACTTTTGTATCCCATTGTCTTTATCCATTTTCCATAGGATCGATCCCATCAGGTTGCGACACAGAACCATCATTGTTGCTTTATAAGTGTTGCGATTTGGTGGTAGAATCTTACTGGAACATGGATTCCCTAGGTAGATCCTAGTTGCGTTATGGTGTCCATGCTGTCACTAATGAATGTAGGCTTGAGAGTCCTTTTTGTTTTTCCTGATTACGAGTTTGAGCCTCATTTGCATGATTACTTTTCACTCTTGACCTCACCCTAGGGACTCCCAAAAAACATAATGGGTCTTCTTTTAAGCCCTTCTCAGACCCTCTAAACATGAAAAGATTGCCGAGCGATCTTGTGGCCTTTCACGCTCGTTAAACTGAAATTTGAAGTCACATCTATCCGATGGTAGTTTACCCCTTTTTTGGTCCGGACGTTCAATTGTACGAACAAAGGTATACTGTAATGAACTTCAGTTCTCTAGAAGAGTACTCTCAAGTATCATTTTAACCCTTTTTCGGGCCTGAGGGACTAAATGTACGAAAAAGGAACCCCCGCGGAGTCCATAGTTAATCTCTTTTCAGACTCCCTAAAATTGAAAAGATCACCGAGTGACCTTATTCTTTCACACTCGTTAAAATGGTCCAGAAGAACATTCCTGATGGAGTCCATAGTTAAGCCTTTTTCAGACTCCTTAAAAATGAAAAAATGGCCGAGTGATCTTGTCTTTCTCACACTCGTTAAAATGGTTTTGAATAGACGTCTTTTCGGTGCTAGTTTACCTCTTTTTCGAATTAACTAGACTACCTTCGAAAAAGGTACCCCAATGGAGTCTCCTTTTACGTTTTTCAGACTCTCTAAATATGAAAAACCGTCGAGCTTACCTTCTTTGGGCTCGTTAAACTCACATCAAAGGACGTTACCATTGTGTGTTTTATTAATCGCATTTGCATATCTGCGTCTTTGGCCTAGTGCCAGCTCCATGTTGCTCTCAACTGAACCTTCTAAAGCACGCCTTATACGCAAGCCCTGTAGCACTTTGCCTCTGCGTCTTGACACCTTTGGCCCCCTGGAGGATTTTTCCCGAGTGTCCTTACTTTGAACATCAGTCTTGTCCTTGCACCTTGAACTTGTATGTTTGAAACACTCATTCCTCCTTTGTAACGTAACATTCTTTTCTTCTTTTTCCAAAATTATTGAAAAAAAAAATAAAATCAAATATACCCCAAAATCAAATATACCCCAAAAAGAGGAAGGGAAAAGTATTTTCTTTATTGGCAGCATAATGAATCACCCTTGGATAAATCACATCTGTCTATTTGTTCTTCAAACTTTGGGATTTAATATGACCTTAGGAAGTTGTTCTCACTACATAGAGTTGTGTCCTCCTCCATTTGGTTATTCTTCCAAACATATGGAGAGTTTGCGTTGCCTCCTGCCTTGTAAACTTATGTTAATGCCATGCTGCCTGAGTCTCATCATTTGTCATGCTATTGTCCAAAGGAATTTTTTACCAAGCCTGAGTCGGCCCCTCTGCAGTTTTTATCCTACCCTCATGTCCGACCATCTTGAATGTCCAATCAAGTCTTTTTCAAAATCAATGAAGCCTTCCGTCTGATCATCACGATTCTCTAGTCCATGATCGACGAGCCATCAAAGACCTCTGGGTAGTGAATTTGTACACTCATATTACACTCCTACCCGAGTTTTGAAGATTTTGAAGTTGTTTCTCGAGCTCTGAAGACCTCATCTCCATCCATCAGGCCTTATCAGCTTCTAGAAGATGGATACTCTACACGTATATATTTTTGATTTCGAGATGTAGCTCCATTGTGTATTGCTCGTGGCTACACTTTATATAGTTATATGACATGGATATACAGTGTATTTGATTTGTAGCCATGATTTTATTTTATCCCGAGCATGGGTATGCCTGCCTTGGTGAGACAATTATTATTTTGCAGATGACACCTCCCGATTTCTGGTCTCTGGGCTCACTTGTTCGACACATTGGTGAAGATTGTTAATGTATTTCGACCATCAGATACTCTTCTGACCTCACACATTAGGGGGCATATGTTATAACCCTAATTTACACCAGACATGCTTACTTGGCATCAAGCCATCTCAGATTCCTTCTTTGCCAAAACACTGCTGAACAACTCTTCTTAAAAACCCCTTTTATAAAGGCCCACACGCCCTGCTACATTACTGCACGCGTGTACATGCTAGCCGACCCAAGATAGCCTATGTGTACCTACAAAAGCACGAAAATAGGAAAGTTGCTGACGAAACACGCAGCTTTGGGTAAGTTAACTAAATCTTTTGGCCATGCATGGATGGACATTCGACCAAATACCTAGCTTCTTCTAACCTATAAAAGAAGGGTTAGGGGTCCCATTTGGAGGAGGAAAATCATAGTAAAGAAACTATACCCGATTGAGCATTCCCTTTGTCCCAACCTTTAGCCATCCTTGTGCAAAGAGAAGTATAGAGAAAAGTAGTTGGAAGACAATGGAAGAGGATCCCAGGACCAGGATCGAGGAGCAGTAGCCGACTTTATCATTGTAAGGTATCATTGTGAAGTTAATAAAATAATTTCTTTTCCCGTCCTGCCATATGAGATTGTCATTATTGGAATATTGATTGTATGATTGATTAAATCCCTAACCCGTTAGTTCATAGATCAAATGCATGTGGAGTTCTTTGTTTGTCTTTAGTGAATGCAGGTTAACATTGGGAGGAGATTTGTAGTCAAAGAACGACCAAGCGTGAAAAGAGATCGACATCAAACACAAAGAATAAGGTACACCAACGTAATCTCTTGAGCCTTGTATTTACATATGGGTAATGGGGGTCTAGGCATGGGATGATGGTAACAAGTAAGAATCTTTAGGTCATTTCTGCATGCATGATAAAACCCTTAGTTCTAGTCCGTAGGAGGGATTTCCCACCCACAACAAACATAAGGTTCTATATGGATTTTAGATTCCAATTATGAAACATCATATGATGAGGGTAAAGAGGATGACCATCTCTTTCTTGATGATACCACTATTCATGTCAATGATATGAACAATTACATTGATTTAGATGAACTTAGGTTTCCATTTTCTTTCCTACCTAGTGTTCTAGCTAACATTTCCCAAGAGAATGATTGTTTTTTGGGCCATTCAACTAAAGGTGGGTTAGGATTTTCGATTCTCACTATGGAACAAGTTAAACAAGAAAATTTATATTTGGAAAAGGAACCAAAATACATTAGTGTACTAACAAAACATCTTTCTTGGGATTTGGAAATTTCCTACATATAATTAAGGGACAAGTCCCAAATGATGGATGTCTTTTTTCATAACCTTATGGTTAAACTCAATGACATCTTAGTTCACAGATTTTTGACATGATTTTTTGTACTCTGTCAATCCCTAGTCTCTCAATGACAATCCCAACTCACTTTTTCATATTGGGATCATCCACTTGATAGGTGGTTTGAACTTTCAACCTTCAAATGCACAAACGTACCTTCAAAAAATTTGTTTGTTATAATGGATTTCCCTAAACTCCTCTATTTTTAAAATCATAAATTCATTCAATGTAAAGAGAAATTGTGGAATTTTTTTTTTCAACTAAACCCATTGTGGTCAAATGACTTTCCAAACCTGATCACATGGAGAAATGATAAATCCAAATTTTTTGACCCTGGTAGAGTGTGCTTTCACTTCTTAGGTTATTTTCTTTACTACATTATAATTATTCCTTCTAATTTTGTCTTTGTTCAATTTTTTAAAATTGTGGCTTGTTTTGTTTTAGTTTTGAGTATAGGTCCTTACAATTTTCCTCTTGATTTTAACCTTTTTCATTTTAGTGTCATGGGTTGCCCACTTCTCCTTGATTTTGGTTTGTTTGATTTTAATGAGAAAAGCAGCTTCCTTGTCATCACATGGTTATTTGAAAAGAGTGTCATATGAGGAGTCCTTTTAGCATAATTTTCCCAAAAGAAAACTACTACTTGGTATCACCATAAATATGATTAAGATCGACTATTATTAAGTTAAAGTCGGTGGGGAAACTCTAAGAGAGTTGTATAACATTTCTTGGTGAACTGAAACTTGATGGCATGATGACTAACATAGCTATGTGATTGCAACTCCTCTTTCCCTAAAAAATTGTGATGTGACATTTCCCAATCAACGTTCTTTTTCCTACAAAGTAAAATCACTTGAGAGTTTTGATATATTTCAACATCTTTATATTTTTTTTTTCATATTTCTTTACTCCCTTGATTGATTGGTTTGATTGCCAGTTCTTTATCTTGTGGGTCACTAATTGCAAAATATCCCTACTTGCTTGTTTTCTTGTCAATAATTTAAGGCATGCATGAAACTTTGTTTTGAGACAAGGTTCACCTTAAGTATCGATTCTCACACTTAAGCCATAATCTGAGTGAGGTACCTGTGTCACTTGGACCACATCACTAAAACAAATCCAGATCATTATTTATTTTCTTCTATCCTTTGTGAATCTCAATACAATTTCTTCTGCATACTTCTATTGCTCCACTTTCATTCTTCATTTTATCCCTAATGTGAAAAATGGTCCTCATACCACAGTAGAATCCCCTCCCCTCACCCACTTTAGTTAATTCAAAAAAGTATAACTTTCTATTGAGTATTCCCTCCTATCATGCAGGTGATCCCATTGTTCGACATGCCTTGGATGGTATTTCCCCTTCGGAACTAAGAAAATTGACCCAAAAATATTCTTTGGGATCAACATGATGTTTATAATTTTAATATCTTCCCAAGTTGGCACAAGGGTTTCTCTTAGTATCCCATTAAGCTACGGTTCTAGTCAAAGATTGTGGTAGGAGTCATAGTTACTATGGAACGCTCCCATTAAATAATATCAGTGGGTTAAATTCAAAGGTTCATTTGAACACATAATGACTTATCAAACACTAGAAGAGTATTAGGCATCAATTTCAAGTCACTTGGTCTTAGTTAAAATCAGTAATAGGGTGTTAGATTCATTTTGGTCGGTGCCTCCATTATCAATCAAAGGGATAGTAGGGATAAATGGATTTCAAAGTCACATCTTTCCTAAGCCTAGTATATTTTATTTGGAAATATGCATAACACTCATCAATATCATTATGTCTAACAACATCTTGTCAACACCCAAGCGGGCTCAAGCCGACCTTATTCAACTTGTTTCAAAACCTTAATATTTTACCCTAAGGGAGGCCATCTGAGGATTATTTTTTAGTTTTGAAACCCTCCCATATCATAATTTAGTATTTCAAGGATTCTTTGTTCATATTTCATGAGTTGAGGACTTAGTTTGATAAATTTTCAATATTGCCCCCTTTCGCTGGTCACTAGGTGGGTCCCATATGAACCTGGTATTTCACATGAAATAAAATGAAATTTGTTCATTATATAAAAAATAAATTGGTTTCACCCTATAGGTATTAGGATAATATTTCCAACAAGCTACCATGTTTCTGACTCTAAGTTCGTATGACCAGTGTACGAAGGTAACAAATTGCACGCCTCCTAAATGGCCAAAATACATAAGTGTGACTTCCTTATCAGTTTATGTTATGATATATGAATTAAAATGAAAATAAAACCTATAAGTGATGTAGGGAAGTGCAATACCTTTTCAATGGTATATCATATGCATAGTTCTAGCCCTAGTTTTTTAGAATGAACCTTCGCAATTTCAGGACTAGTTCCAAAGGCCAGTTTGGCGACAACAGTTCAGGGTTTAAAAATTGTTGTTGATAAGCTCTGAATTAGAAAATCAAAGATTCCATATTGTAGTATACTTAGATTCTATTTCAGTGATCCCTTATTTACCTCATTCTGGCATTGTATGGCATAGTAAGAGTCAGCACAAATAATTTAACTAGTTGAGGTGGTATGGTCTAACTAGCTTGCATGGCAGAGGTTTAGGTTAGTCAAAAAAGAAGTTAAAAATGTCATCTCAGGTTTTCATTCTCACGTAGTCAAAGTAAGAATCAATACCTGTCTGTCGATACTCCATTTTCCTCGATTAGATATCATATGGAAGTGTGGCATCTTTTGCAAGTTTGGGAATTTTGTGGGCCCCACGAGCAAATCAGGGTTTTAGAGAGAACACTTTCCTAGCCAAAATTGCGGGACTAGCTGGCACACGATTAGGTTTGTTTAATGCATATTGTCGATGGGATCATCAATACCTTTTTGACTATGTGCCCCATGATGCATTCTAACTCTGTCTTATCCAACATGTTTTTCGGTCTCTATCATTGAAGGTCAAAGTCAAATCTTTAACTTTGCATGTAATTCAAGGAAATAAAAAATAAAAAAGGGAGGAAAATGGAAAAGCATGACACACATTCTTTCATGCAAAAATAAAGAAAATGAAAAAAAATAAAATCAAATCAAAGGGGGGAAAAAGCCCTCTCTTCCCCTTTCCTTCCTGCATTTGATCAATACACTGGGAGAATGGAGCATTGGGTTTAGAAAGTGAAGCAGGGAACAACCCATACATGTCTCCAACATCAAGCCTAGAGTAGGTATCCCCAAGAAATCTCCTCCATAGACCTTTCAGAATTCATGTGTCGATTCAAATATGTTTATGGATGAGTTGATCATTGGTTTATTTGCTTAAACATGCTGGATTATATACCATTAAATTCATTGGTTATAAGTGTTTATGGTTGAGTTTTATTTATAGTAGATGAGGTTGTTCACACTACAAGGATAACACCTTCTTCCAGAGGTTTTTAATGTAACAAAATTTGACAAAAAATTCAAAAAAACCTTTGCTACAACCTCTTCTATTGGATGCAGAGGTTTTAGTAGATGTTCTATATAACTAAACCGATTTGGGAAAGTGGAGGTTGTAGCGGAGGTTTTTTTTTCGGTGTGTTTCTTGTTAAAATGAACCGGTGCAGTATTGAAAAACACACACATGTATGTTAATATAATAAAACACACCAGTATAGTAATATAATAAAATCACATCGAAACTGAATATAATAAAAACATGCCCCGATGCATTTATAACTAATGTGCATCGGTTCCCCATTTTCATCATATGCAGAGCACCAATGTTCTTATAATTACTATGCACTGGTTTCATGTGCTTCTCTTATGATGCACCAATACACTTTTTTATTTGTATGCCCCAATGCGATGTGGTTACAGATAGAACCGGTGCACTTTAGGATTAGCACGTTCTGGTTCCGTTAAGTTATAGTTAGCCCTAGTGCGATAATGCTATTTTGAGACCCAGTGCATTTAATATAGAATGTGCCTCAATAATTTTGTAATTAGTCCATACCAATATGTCGAAAACATTATTTTTTGTATGCATTAGTGCATATAATATAGTAAAGGCACCGATGAATAATTAATAGTTAGCTCTACGGTGGGTATAATAAACCTAACACGCCAACACGATCAAATTTTTAGTGCACCGGTTAATATTTCAAATATGAGCACCGTACAATTTTGAAATGTTTCATATTATTGCACGTTATATCGTTTATGGAACGATGTCTTTTCTTAATAGTATGTGCCAATGCGTTATTATGATTAATATGTACTTATGTGTATGACTCCTCAAAACGCACCGATGTCTATATTATGGCTCTAGTGATTTCAAAATTATACAATGCACTGATATGTGTATATTTTAATTCATTTTTTTTTTACAAATTTTCAATTAATTATTGCAAAATAAAATATTTTTTTATAACAATATTGTTTTATATTTATGTTATTGCATTAATGTGTTATCCAAATAATTAAACCTCTATTATTTGTATTAATATAAATCATCCACATATTATTTAGGAAGGAAGAAAACATTTTACAACATTTGATAATGCAATGAAATAAGAAATCTGTTTTATTATATATGAATAAGAGACCCATTGTCATAAAAAAAAGGAAAATGTACCAGTCTAGTAGAATAATCAAATAACAACCAATTTATAATTGTTAATTGACATCTCCTCACCCC
>CBVK0100352893.1:0-20415 GCA_900067695.1 Picea abies
AAATCAACAAAGCATTGCTATTTTGATTGTGGATCTTTCGAGCAAGGGTTGGACGAGGAGGAATTGGAGACGTTGATGCAATATCATCTGAAGGCTGTAAGTTTCATTTTGAAGTTCTCATTAATATACTTGGCCTATTTCTTTCTAGTATGTGTTTACATGTACTTTTCTATGATTGTCTTAATCTTCATAGATCAATTGATTTTGTCTAATCCATTAGAGTAGGAGATAGTTGTTTGTGTCTTGTTGTCCATTGCAGGTATCGTTTGCAACTCATGGATTGGAGCAACTTAGAAAAACTTCAAAAGTGAGGTACATCATACTCTCCCTCCCTCTCTCTTTTTCTATGGATAAAATGAATTGATAGGAATGATAGTATCCAAAAGTAGTTTTCTGTCTTGGTAGAGAGGTCTATACTCAAGGGAAAATTCACCTATCCGCAATAGTTGATACTGCAATAAATGGTTTTATTAAAATACAACAAAACTAATATCAAAACATAAATATCAAGAAATAATCCCTTAGAACTCATGGGAAATTTAAAACAAACTTTAAAAGCAGAACCATATTTCATTTAGGGATTAAATTCCAACCTCTATTCCTTATGCATCACATCAAAGATTAATGAACTCGTAGGGACATTCAAAACAAACTTTAAAATAAAAACCATATTTCATTTAGGGATTAAATTCCAACCTATATTCCTTTTTCTTCACATCAAAGATTTATGATATTCTCGTAAGCCTTACTTTCCTAGCTTAGGAAATCAGGATTTACAAACCAACCTTCAAAATTTACAAGTGACTTATGACATTATGGAGTAGACTTAAAATAAACAAGGGAAAGCTGCATAACATCTAGCCCATGCCTTTGTTTAAATTTATGCAGTAGCCAAATAATTTCACGCCGGAGAGGGGAAAAAGATTCATTGCCATTAAATGATTCAAGGATTCCCTATTGTAAATTACATAATTTTTCGTGCATAATGATAATAGTTTTGGTGCACTACTACCTTGTTGCAGAACACGTTTTTAATGTCACACCATCCAGCATGCTTGAAGCTAGTGATATATCTATTTAACTATGTATCATCGTGTATGGAAAAGCTAAAGGACATGTGTACAATCATAACCGTGAACAAATCCATTCAAGAGCATCACAATTGTTTGATGAATGCATGCATCAGTTTGGGGAGGAAGAATCCAAAGGCCAACATGTGAGGATGAAAATATAATATGTAATAATCACGTACTATTTATATGACATGGTTTATGTGATGGAAATCAAACCATGGGGGATAAGATATAATGATACCATGTTGTAAATATGAGAAATGAATTGTAAATATTCCTAGTGTAGAGCTTAAGGTCAACACCCAACTAGTGAATGCATAAGAGTCCAAGTGGTGGGATAGGTTTATCACGTGGTGGGTATATTTTCCATGATATGCTAATGTGTATATAAAATCATGTATGAAAAATAAAAATATATAATAATATAATATTCATCATTATGGTTTCTGGAAGGAGCAACAAGGGGATTATGATAGAATAAGAGGGGAAGATGAAAGAGGGTTGTTGGCTGATTTTACCTTGTCGTTGTCCTTGGAGTACTATTCTTTCCCATGCTTTTTTTATAGCCTTCCATACAATATTTTACTTGTGGCTATGAACTAAGTTAAGTGTCATATATGTCATATCCTTGGGAAGAGAGAGGGGTCTCATGAAAGAAAATGTCTTCCATTGTATTTTATATGCATTCTATACATATTTTACCATCATGGGAATTAGGTATCCATTCATGAGCACATAAAGAAGTCAAGTTCCCATGTTTTGGGGATGTTTATTGTTGGTTTTCATGGTTTTCATGATGATTTTTATGGATGTAAATGGTAGAGTTTCCCATGTGCGGGTAGCTGGAAATATCCCATATAAGATAGAAAATCTTGCTGCTAAAAATATGAAAGAAAATAAAATGTTTGGAGGGATTTCCATAACTATAATGTCCACAGTAGCTAAGGTGAAACTTTCATAACTGAAACCCCATTATTGTTGCTTATTGATCATTAGAAGCCAAGTGTGTTCTATCCTAGGTTATTACCAGAGGGTAAATAAAAGATTGGACTCTTTGTTCATGCACTAAAGAGAATTGGAAGGGAAAATCACTCCAAGGGACTATAAGTAGAGAAGGAGGAGTGGGTCTTCCTTGTGTTGCATGGTCGGGTAGTGGAAGAGAGCTCCATGACAAGTCTCAGTGTTGCAAGAGGGATTGGAGAGATTGATAGTTATCATATTGGATTGCCAGTGAGAAATGGGTTGGGTTGAGTGATTTTAGAGTGCTATTTGAGGTTACTTCACCCTAGCGGTGTCATGTTCTAGATTGGGGTTGGGATTCTAGGTCATTCTTATGGCTAGGTGGAAATTTAATCCTTAGCAATCAGTTTGGTGGACACGCCTCTATTTGAAGATAAATATTCATGGATATTTTTTTGTGGAATAATTTTATATTTTGCTAATGCATTGAATCAAATGGGTAATGCAAGGAATTCAAATTATGCAATGTTGTTTTTTCCACTATTTTATGTTTGCATATAAGTCATGTGTTTTATAGTTGTCAAAGGTTCAATCCAGTCTCACAGTTAGTTTATGAGGCTAAGTAACCTCTTGGGTAATGCTAGATGGCCAAAGAAGGCATATTATGTATGTTATAAAATGGTGACAAAGTAATTTGGAATTGCTATGCAATGCCCCATCACCTCAACAATGGTAAAGAGGAGGTCGAATACTATGCACTAGAGGCACATTTCCATTGATGAAATAAAAATAATCAAGCAAGTTATGTATGTGTTCTTCCATTTTCTATGTTATATTTTGTGTTGTATGAATCAATGGATCTATGCCTATCTTTCCCATTTGATTTTTTAGTTTTAAGTAAACTTGTTAAATGAGAAAGTAGTGTTCCACCTCATCTTATGATGCATGTTCATTTTCTTCTACACTATGCCTTATGCAGATAGAATCATAATTAAGAATCCATTTTGTATCGGTTTAATGAGATTTACTTTTAGTAGTATTTAGTAATATTTTCCTTTTACCACTTATAAAGAAAAGAAAATCTTCATAATTCTAGGAACTATTTACATGCATCACTTTGTATCCACATTAAATCTAGTCAAAGCTTCATAGAAAAAGTTGTTCACATGTGACATATGATCATGATAACTTTAGATAATTGAGGGTACCCCCTCCTTTGGCCCAAGAACTGGCTTGAAGGTCTAGATGAAGGTGCTACTACACATTATGCCCCAACATTGGAACTTTGTTAGAGAAGGGAACAACATGGGGGACAACAAAACCAAAAGATGTAGAAACATGTAAGAATGAAGGAATAAGATCGATATTTGTATGTTATGCAATACACAACCAAAAAAGTATATCTCAATGTATAGTGGTTTAAATCATAAATAGAAAGGGTTGACATAGTTTATTGGAGGTGTTGAAAAGTGACCATAATTTTCTGTAATCAAGACTAACATCGGGATTACCTTTGTTGTGTATGGGTTTATTTATATTTTTATTTAGAAAGACCATGGTTGTACTTATACTTGGTTGAGATGAGGGAGGAGTGAGGGGGAGGTGTGCTTTTTTTAGGCATGACAATGTTGACATAGGGTAAAGATTATGGGATTGCAATCAATGAATCCTAACTAAATATACGATGAGTTTAAAGAGGATCCCCAGGAAAATCTACAAGTACTAGGGGATCGATAAGGGGTAAAAGTATTGTATGGATAAAAATGTGGGGTTTTTATCACTCCATTCTTGGAAAACCACAAAGAGAATCAATACCATTTCTCACATCCCTAAATTAGTTTGGGATTTGGATTTTGTAATTGATTTTTACAATCTCCAATGAAGATACAGAACCATGAGTTTTTTTTGGAGTTACCTGCACCTATAAACTTAGGTTTCAAACCCTTTAACCTATGGGATATGATTATCCATAAGATAAAAAAACACAACTAGATAAATACGAGAACAAGAAACCAAAATGCCCTCACAATGAATTCTAAAACATACAAGGAGAAAGAGAAAGAAAACATAGTAATCCCAATGTATTGAAAATATATGTAGAGGAGGACATAACTAATGTTCATGCACAAGATTGACCAAAACTTGTTGCAATCGATGGAGACAAACAATCAGAAAGGAAATTGCCCCTACAACCTAATTACTTGGAGCTAAAAAAAAGTGCATTGGAACAAGTAAGGATTCTCAACATGTTTACACATGTCGATTTTAAATGGGATACAAGTTTAAAGTAAGATAAAATAACATCATATGACAACAAACTGCATCCATGATGAGAACAAACATTATCTAGTTTTATTAATCAATCTCTATCTATGAAAAAACAAATTAATGAAATGGAGTAGATACACATATTTGTATATCAAATTATTAAGCCTTCAGTTTGTATGTTGAAGGAGTGACAACAACATGGTTTGTAGGACTACCACCTAATTATAAGAAATTAAGATCATAATGGAATGGATGTACATTGAGAGCAATCTATATGGATTTTTGTAAGAACATCCATAAACAATGTATATTCAAATGACAAAAACATCAAATAATGCATACTAACTTATAGGTATAGCCTCAATCCAAAGAATACTATTAAAACTTTTTAACATGGCTTTATATGATGGAGAAGCGGGTAATAGAAAAACCCCTATGGATTAACTCAAATATGTACAAAACTATCACTTAAATACATGTAGGAGCATAGTGGTGAAATTGTATTATATAGTTGATCTTTAAAGGAGCGTAATCAAATGCTCCTTTTACAGACTAAGACTGGAGTTTGTGCTAGTGGTAATAAATAACATAACATCACGAGTCATTTTATAGAGCATACCATGTATATACATGAAATATGGGAGTAGTGTAATGGGTTCAATCCAAAAATTCAATATCATAAAAAAGAGAGTCAAAATTGACTATTGACATTCAAAGGATTCATAAGTTATAGGAGAATGATCTTATCATAAAGGAATTGAGAACACTATAAAGACTAGGGAGGTTCCTTAAGTGGAAAAAGGGGATAGATATGGGGCTACAAGGATAAAAGGAGTGAAAATAACTCTCGAGTTAGGTAAACTTGTCCAAAATAATGTGTAATGTATGGGTAAGTGTACTAAATGGGCATGTTTAGAAGGGGCTCAATTATGATGTGTGACAAAATCAAGGCTTTATTGTTATACTCAAATTGATTAGGTGATCTAAATAAGGTTGATCACTTCTATGCTCCTTTAATAAAGAGAAGCCACATATGTGAAGCTTGATTCTTAAGGTCTCACCATTAAGAACAATTTCAAAACCCCAATATAATAGAAAATATATAGATTAGATGTTCATATAAAAGGAAAGATTTCAATATCATTGATTTTTTTTTGACATTTAGACAAATAAAAAGTTCAAGCAAATAACCTACTTTTTATTTTTTGAATGAATCAATGTTAATTTTTCTCTTTGAAAAACCAAGTATGTAACAACCTCTTTATCTTTTGAATGAATCAATACTATTTTTTTAAAGAGTGGCAATGAGAAAGATCATAAAGACTTTAAAAGATCATTTAAATCAAAAACCAAAGTTTGAAGATCTGTAATAATATGCTGAATATAAAAAAGAGAAACAGTTTTATAGTAGTAAAAGTTTGATAGAGAAAAGAGGTCAAACATGTAAACAAACTTATTCACCTTACCAATCAACCACATTAACATGGACATTGATTTAAAGATTATTAAAATTTAAAATTAAACAAAAAAAATTATATTTCTTATATTATCATTTTAATTTTTAATTAAAATAAAATTATATTTTTTTTATAAAATAAGATTGCAATCAACATATCTTATATTTTTATTTGGGTAAATCAAATTTTATAAAAAAACTAAGATTTTTTGGATAACTTGTTTATTTAAAAGCTCAACATCTCACTTACTAAAATTAAATTTGGATGAGGAAAAACACCCCTCAACACAAACCACTTAAACTAAACCCAATTAACACATTTATATACTAATTATATAACAAATAGTGTAAATGTCTACCAAAGCTCCTCCAATATCAGCTAGCCATGTGATATGTAAGTGACCTTCATATGACCACTAATCTGAATATGTACTAAAGCTGCAATATAGACTGGCCATCTGACATAAGTCGCGACAAAATGAAAAGGTGAGGAAATAATGGGCGCTATCTTCAACCTCTCGTAGTTTGAAAGGATGCCATGTTGGAGAGCCATTAGAATATATGCTTTTTGAAGTCTGTACTTCTTAGGTGAGACACTTAAATATATGCCACTGAATTCCCTTTTATAATTATTAACTTAATTAATTCAATTTTTATTTTGGTATGTAATTTGAAAACATACAAGACAAAGAGGAGCCATGCCTCAAGTATGGGCTAGTAATAGGGGTGGTGAATAGGTGTTGTTTGATCTGATTCAGTTATTTATATATTTTTCGTAGTAATATTTAATGTTGTATAACATGATAGATTGGATTTATATATTTTTCATGGAATACCATGTTACATAACAAGATAAATTAGATTTATATATATTTCTTCGCAATATTCAATATTGCATAACAAGATAGATTTAAATTACTTAAAATTGCATAACAAAATAGATTTAAATTACTTGGAAATTCAACAATCTATAGACCACTAGTCACAGCATTCACTGGTAATATTCAATATTTCATAAACATATAAATATCATTCACTGGTAGTATTCGATATTTGATAAACATATAAATATGGACTACCTCACAGATGAACATCGACGTTTAAACTTTATATTTCATTTCAAACTTTTTTAACCGCAGTCTATCATATTCATATATTTTTTTATCACATTGGTTAACGAACTTGGGTTTCAAATACAATCATCATTTGCCGAGTATTTTGCAAGTCAAATGTATTAATTCCTGTCAGAGTCATCAACATTATTTTACGAATCGAATAAATCATTTCCATCTTAGATTACGAATCGAATACATCATTTTCCATCTTATATTTTAGGTGTCATATAGATATCTTCGTACTCTCAAATCTTTAACAATCAAGTGAATGGCGTGGACGGTGGAATTCCTTTATAATGGTACATCCAATATTACAAAAGGTTATTTTTTATTATTTGCAAAATGTCTGTCACAGAGCCCATATAGGACACTCTTAACTATGGTGATACAAGGTTTGCAGTGGCAAGTTCTAAGTTCTATGCCCGTTATAGGGATGCATTGAATATGGTGGCTGGCTATATATATACATCATTGGATGTTACAGTGTTTGCAGTGGCAAGCTCTAAGCTCTATGTTTCTAATCTCTATGTTTGTTACAGGGTATCATTAAATATGGTGGCTAGTTATATATGTATGTCATAGGTTAAAGATTTTATTTAAAATTCGGTCAGAAATTGTTGGATTAGTAGATTTAAGTGATTATTTCTGTAGAATCCAAATGTCTTGGGAGTTTTTCAGCTTGCTGAATCTATTTATGCATTCAGAAATGAATTCTGAACAACAAAAAAGCTATTTAGTAAAACAGCTAACCAAAGCCTATATGTATTATTGGATATTATTATTTTATTTGATGATGTATATACAGCTCACATTGATAATGTATATGCTCTGCTAGTTGTAAGTATCAGAACATTCAATAAGATTTGATAGTGTATATGCATTCCAGTTATAAGTATCAAAACATTCAGTAAGATTTGATGATGTATATACATCCAATTAACAGTGTAGGGTGTATATGCATTCCATTGATAATGTATATGCAAACTAGTTGTAAGTATCAGAACATTGAATGTTCTATATATTAAACATTCAATGCTATATATATAATTGAATCTAAAATTATTTAAATTAGACAAAAATTATACCCATACCTTAGTAATAATTTACTTAGCATTCAATATTCTATATATATTGAAATATAAATAATTAAATCTAAAATTATTTAAATTGGACCAAATTTACACCCCACGATACACACAGAACATTAACCAATAACCAATTGCTTATCGCTCACCCTAGAGCACTCTACAGCCACATTCAATAGAACCTGAAAAAATGGTTAGACCTTGCCATTTGCAATAATACAAGTCAAATCTTGATGCATTACAAGGTTTAATCATAAAACCTGTTATATCAAGGTTCCCGAGCAGACAGTTATGACAAATCTGTCTGGCATTCAGCTTTGCAGTAAGATAAGACGAGTCATTTTCTACTGTAACATGAAGTGAATGGCTAATTATTGAATTGCTTTTACAACATCACATGACATGCATTATATTTGGAACTTTTCAAACAGAGTGAAAGATGTAACAGTCATCCTGCATAGCTTAAAGTGAATAAAAGAAATTAATCCTGACTTAAACTAAACTAATATTCAACATAAGAGTATATTTCCCTTGTTTAGGCACAAATTACTTGTGCTTTTCTCAGGTAAGCTACAAGGTTCTGATCATTCCTAAGCTCAAAGCAAAGCAAAGAGATTGTTGTCTTAAGCCCAAAAAAAAAAAAAATCTTATTGTTACATAAATATACTCTTAAATGATTGAACTCTCCCCTTTTCTCTGAAAGACACACAATGATATTGAAAGAGACATTGATCTTAGATATTCAAATGGTTGATATCTAAATCACATAAATATATAATAAACAGAACTCCAGAGCTACATTAAAATGATTGTCAACACAGTTCTCATAACAGTCTCTCATATCATGTAATATCAAACATTAATCTGCACCATAAATAACCAAAGCTTATGGTAATAATAACATTATATAATAATATGATCCATCCAAGTTCTACAATAGTCTTTTTCATTAGGATGGCTGCTTCTGCAATTACCTGCAAGATAATCCCTTTGATCATTTAAAGAGAAATAAAGAACTGTAAGAACCCATGATAATAATTTCACTGAAACTAGAAATTCTAGAAAAATAAAGAACTGTAAGAACCCATGATAATAATTTCACTGAAACTAGAACTTCTACTGGTGATTATAAGAAGAGCCTTACCTAATTAACATTTGGGAAATGGCACATGGCAACTATCTGCAACTCTCTTGGCATCAGGACTTTGAATGTATCCTTTGAACTTAGGATCAGTGGCATACTTGCACATGCATTTAGCCTGAAGTTTCAGTTTATTGCAGCAATCGGCACTTGGTTTCGGCTTACTAGGACTAAACATTGCAGTAGCGCATGGGCTCAAAGCCATTGGATCGCAAGTAGCAGCTGCAGCAGCTTTTCCCGAATAAGCCCCCAGCAGAACCAAGTACACTAAGGCAGCTGCAATTATCATCTTCATCCCCATGACGATTGATTGCACAATGAAAATATCAAACACAGAAGTGTTTGGGCTCTCGGCTATGAGGATCGCAGAGGCTAAGCTGGTGAATTTATAGAGGCATTAACGCACGAAATATAAGTACGTTACGAGGGAGTTACTTGAGGGCGCGCCGATTTAGCATGTAAAGCAAGGACTCTTCACGTGGAGGTTATGATGAATACCCACATCCCGAGGTAGGTCTGCTCTGAACTGTGAGAGGGCCAAATTTTGAGGAAATGCAAAGACGGAAAGAAAAATGCCCTTTGCAGGCCACGATGACGACAGTGTGGGCGGCACATAATCCTTAAAATATTGTGACGTCACTGGATTCATGAAAGCTGGCCCCTTCTCTGTTAATTCCATGTTACTGGATTCATGAAAGCAGGCCTCTGCTCTGTTAATTATATTATTGGATTCATAAAGCTTGTGTTGTCTTCGGCGCACATTTTCCCAATACCATATGGCTACAAACGACAATAGGGTTTCAGGTCGCGTATAACCTTTTCCTTAAAACATGAAATCTAACGAACATAAAACCCTAAAGAAAGTGATAGGAGGGTTGCACTCTTACTTTCATGCCGTGGATAGGGTTGAGTACGGAGTAAGTCTTAATGCGAACGCAAAATAGGGAGGAGTGGGATATGGGATGAACTAATAGTTGAAATTTGGTTATTAATTTTTATTAAATTTATTAAATTTTGGAAAAAAAAATTTTATTGTATTTAAATTTTATATAATACATTTTTTTTTTTGGTATATCAATATTACATAATATTATATATAATGAAAATTTAGTGCACACTAATTTTTATATATCACCACTATCTTTATATATCACTTGAGCTCTTCTCTTACCATAATAACAATATTATTTGAGGTTTTGTGTCACCATAATAACAATAAAGTAATATCTTGTTGTGTTTTTCTATAAATATATATAAAAAATACATGATTTATAATATCACTTGAGCTCTTCTCTTACCATAATAACAATATTATTTGAGGTTTTGTGTTATAATAATAATAATAAAGTAATATCTTGTTGTGTTTTTCTATATAGATATATAAAAAATACATGATTTATAATATAGAGTTAGACAAATTGAATTTACCTATAAAGTAAATTATAAAGATGGTCTTGAAAGTCTCATAATTAAACTCACTTTAGAATAAGTATATGAATATCATCTTTATACAAAACCTTGGCTCCCTAAAAAAATTAGTGAAAAAGATTATAGTTAACAATTCAAAATTCTCTTTAATTTGATTTGCTAAAGGATGGAAAACTACATTAAGTTTTTTTTGCTCAAAGCCAACATCAAGAGAATTCTTAAGACCACCAATTATGCATAGTTATTTGTTCTACTTCCCAAACAAGCTATGAACATGCCTCCAAACTATTAGTGTTTTTAGTCCCTTAACATGTCACGTCAAAAAATCTCGAGGAAAATGTGTTGTCAATCAATCGCGAGGGAAATGTGTTGTCAATCCGAAACTCCTTATATGCCTTGGAAATTTTTCTTTCTTTGTCACTCTACAATGTTGGAATATAATATATACCTAAACAAATTCCTAACAATTTGAGAAATGTCTATTTTTGAAAATAAGAACATTGTAGGTTAGTCAAATACCCCATAAAACTAGAAAAGAAATATCGTTAAACTTCTTGAGTTCCTATTTTTAAAACCAATCCTTTAGACAAGCAATATAATTCACATTCTATATGTTATATTGTCCGATACAAAATTACCTAAACTAGGCCATCACTTTGTACCCCAACCCCTCATCCTAATATGCCATCTTCTTAATTGTGCCACAAAAACATTCCAATCTTTTTCTTGATCACCTTATAATCCTGAAGTCTAGGAAGATTGTTATTCTTGCTACCAAATGTCAGTAGCATCTTGTTCCACTATATGATTTAAAGTAGAATATCCCAAATCATGTAACTTAAGGATTAAGTCAACAAAAATAAATGTTTCATCACTACAACTGATTATAGAATTTACTCCAATTCTCACCTGAAATCCATTAGCAACTTTCCAAGCACGATGAGATCCAATTATTGGAAAGGATAAGACCATAAATCTCGATTAGTTTGAAACATAATTACTTTTTCTCTTATTTATGATCCAATCCAGTGAAGTGCTCGAAGTACTGTACTTCCAAATAATAATCATTTTCTGTAAGATTTCCTTTGGAATGAGATTCTAGAAAATTTTGGCAATTAAATAAGTACCAAATTAACGAATATGTTTTAATCCCCAACCCCTCTCTTTCATAGTATGAACTGTCACTTTGTCAAATGGGAACTCACCTTATCATTGCCACCTCTCCACGTAAAATTAAAGTAAGTGTTCCCTACCTTCTTCAAAACATATTTTGGAATGTGGATTAGAGAATGTCACTTAATAAGATTTCTTTCCAAATAAACTTTACTAATATTTTTCTACCTTCTATAAAGAGTCATCTATTTCACCACAAATGAATTATACCTAATCCCTCTTACCATATCCATTAGGTTTGAGAATAAACGCCAAATACTTTATTCCCTCCTACATCTCTAGTGACCTCCTCCTCTTCTCTTATCTCATTAAAACACATTACAGACTTAAGAACATTGACTTTCATAAAAATGAGTTTATAATATAGCTATAATATCTCTTGAAACTTTCTCCCCTCAGCTTTTAAATCATTACAATAGAGAAATGCATTATCTAAAAAAAATAAATAATTAAAATTTTCATTCCCTCCCACCTTAATGTTCTAATACACTTTACTCTTCTAACTTATTGAATATATCAGCTCAGTCCCTTTACAATTAACAAAAACAAGGACAATAAACATCCTCTCAAACCTATGTGGTTTGGAAAAAGGAAAAATTATATGGTCTGCATATGAAGATACAAATACTATAATCCTATTAACAATAGAAATGTTGAATCCTATATGAAACAATAAAAATTTCAAGTAGAGTCAAGTCTTGTTATATGTCATTGACAAATCTAGTTGGTAATTTTTTAACTCTTATTGATCCGGATTATTTTTGGCATGAAATGAGAGTGGAGATATAATAAAGAAATGCACAGAGATATTGCAGATATTCAATAATGTAACATAAATGTATTAGAGTTGCAACCATAAACACAGATATACAGTAATACATGATTTCTATTAATGAAAGAAATGTACAGACACTGTAAAAATACAGAGTGAAAGACTATATATATATATATATTGGAAGTGGTCGATGATTTTTGAATGGATATTTATTATGTATGATGATTTTACTTTACTACTCAAGATGGATGTTGTCAAATTCAATTAAATTTATTCATGAATGATATGACATAAATTCGAAATGTGATATCTGTTTTTTTAAGATCTCCAGAAATGTTATGATATACATTTCAAATGAGATATCTATTTTTTTTTAAGATATAAGTTGTTTGACATGATACTTATCTAATATTGGTATATTTGACTCACTTGTTTCAATTATAGATGATGATCATGTTATAATCATTATCTTTTTATTTTCTATATATTGTATGTTGTAGATTTTATTTTAATGGAGATTTAATAAATATATTGATGTTGTTAGTTTGTATGGATGTTTGTTTCCTTAAAATTTATTTATAAATGATATCCTATAAAATACTTCAAATGAAATATGACTTACTCTATAATAATATAATTTTTTTAAGAGGCGTGATATATTTAACTAATTAAATTGAAATAAAAAAATATTAAATTAATAAATGGAAGTTGTAAAGGAAGCAAAATGAGTTGTTAAAATGGAAGCAAAAGGTGGCTCTAAGATGGAAGTTAAACTTAACATTAAATTGGAAGCCATACATGGAGCTATTTTTGGATCTAAGTAGGAAGCTAAATTGATTGTTTAACAAGAAGCAAAGTTGGATGCTAATTAAGAAGCAAATCCCAACACTAAAAGGAAGAAAACCTTGGACCTAAAAACGAAGCAAAACCATATGCTAAAAAGGAAGAAAACCTTGGAACTAAAAGGAAGCAAACCATGGAGCTAACAAGGAAGTAATTATGGAAGCAAAATTCGATGCCAATTAAGGAGAAAAACCTGGTGGCACTTTGGAAGAAAAAAAATAAGAATTTTTGGAAGAAAAAAAGGAAGCAACAGTGGAAGCCAAGCCATAAGCAATCTTGGAAGCAAAAACTTGGCATTGTTGATATTATGGTAGTTGCGGAAGGTATTTACCTCCACATGTAAACCTAATGAGAATAGAATACTCTTGGAAGCAAGAAGAAACCCTAATGAGTTGGTTAATAACCCTAGAAGACAAGTCGGCTCAAGAGGATAATTTGTATTAGGTTATTAGCCTCCAAGAGAAGAAGTTGGAAAAAAGAAATATTATATATTGAGTAAATAGGTACCCAGAATGAGAAGTGAGCCCAGGCAGTTAGCAAGAATTAGTATAAATACAGGAGGCTAGTCTTCATTCTGGTAGGCATTCTCAGAACTGCATATCTCACTTGTGCACACTGCAGTTAGCCAGTTTTGTGCACAGGTTTGGAGGAGAGCTACCGTTACAGCTGTTGTAGCTAGTAGATTCTGTTTTGGCTTGGAATATCTCTTGGTTATGGTTTGGACTATCTAATCAGCTCTTTTTTGGTACACTATCCTTGGAGAAAGGTGTGATACCTCTTATGTAGCTGTCTAGCCTAGGGTTTTCTTCCGGAGTGATTCTCTGTCAAGGTTAAGGTGCTCGGAGGGTGGCTTCGGCCTATGGTTGGGTGACAATAGTCATATTGTCTATGGTAAAACAAGCACATCCATTATATTTTAATAGGTTATGGGCCCACACCTCCTTCATTCAGTCTAACCGCTGGAAGGACGCATTTCCATAAGGATATTAAGCTCGTTGAAGAACTGTCGCTAGGGTTTCTAGCAGGAGTAGTCACCAAAGCACTATCGCTAGGGTTATTAGTAGGTGCAGTTGAAAAAACCCTAATCCTCTCATTGAGGCACCTTAAGTGAAGAAATTGACCTAATTTCTAGATAGACCGGTGTGCTCTAGCCTAGCGCATCTCCTGGTACTCTCAGCAAGCCAAGACGTCAAGTTTGAGTTTTGGGTCAAATCTAGGGTTGGCCAAGTCAAAAAAACCATGACTTGCTCTATGAAGTCATAAAATAATTTAGATGAAGCGTCTAACTTCAGAGCATGGAATACAAGGATTGACCTCATCCTTGCCAAGAATAAAGTGTTGGATATCGTGAAACCAAAGTTTGAAGAAGGAAAAGAGAAAGAACCACAGAACGTTGCAGTTA
The DNA here is from genome assembly GCA_900067695.1 of Picea abies. Classification (NCBI taxonomy): domain Eukaryota; kingdom Viridiplantae; phylum Streptophyta; class Pinopsida; order Pinales; family Pinaceae; genus Picea; species Picea abies. The sequence goes on from CBVK0100352893.1 coordinate 14,720, forward strand.
TGGAAAAGTTCAAAGACAGTGAAATCAATGCCATAAGTATCATAGTGGATTATATAAAAGACCACTTGATACCCTACACATCCCATCTTGACTCATCAAAGAATATGTATGATACCCTAACAAACCTCTTCTCAGTTAGAAACATTGGACAAGTAATGACTCTGAAGAATGAGCTCTGTGACATGAAGATGAATGATGATGACAACATAACATCATACCTTGTGAGAATATCATAGTTAAGAGATCATTTCAAAGAAGGAATTGGTAAACATAGTACTCAATGGTATTCCCAAGATGTGGAATGCATTTGCCACATGCATGAACACAAGGAAGGAGTATCCTACATTTGAAGAACTTTGGATTTGTTGTGCTCAAGAAGAGTCAAGGATCAATGCAAAAGAGAAACCCCAAAAGAAGTACGATGATCAAGCCTTTACAACAAGATTCAATAATTTCATGAACAAAAGGAAGTTTGGTTCAAGGAAGAAGCCAAATCAAGAGAAAGACATGTCAGAAACACAATGTTTCAACAGTCAAAAGTATGGTCACTACAAAAATCATTGTCCCGAGCTAAAGAAAAGGAAGTGGACACATGAAGCATCAGTTGCTGAAGAAAAGGAACCTACAAAGAAGACCAAGCAAGATAAAACAGACTTCTTCTTCTAAAGACAAGGTAACAATACTCTTCTTAGTTCTTGTACATATATTGTTTGCATAGTCTTTGTACATATCTTGTATATCTATCTCTTAGAAGATAATATGTTCCAAGAAGAACTATACCTATGGAAGAATAAACAAGATAGGATTGCTATCATTATACAAGTCAGACAATACACATGAAAGGATGAAATACATCAAACAGATCATGTAGAATCTATTACAAATCAATCTTGAAGAAACTTAGAAGAAGTAAAGACAGAAAGAAGTCAGCAATCAAGAGGAAATTGGAAAAAGATTTGTAACACCTTGCAGAAGGAAATAAGGATGCAGACAGAAGCATGGACTCTGCTATATGGATGGAGTTGGTTATATATTTCGAAAATAAAAACATGCACTCATACATGAAGAAATTATTAGGAGGGAGCTAATCCTATGATCCATTGAAGATGATGAAGTATATATCCATGGTAACATCCATGAAAGGCAGTACGAGTTCAATTCGACCTTAGAATAAGTCTTTTTCGAAGAGAAACCTTAAAGTATCCCTGGTTCTCCATCCACATATTTGATCCTATGATGAAAGGAAGAAGTGGAATCTTTAGGGCATGGAATCTATAAGAAACTCCATGGACCCAAGAGCTAAAGAAAAACATGAGGAAGAACATGAAGATTCCAGGAAAGAAAGAGAAGCCAGAACAACCATTCATAGTATCGAGAATCACAAGATTACCAACCTGATATGAACTCACTAAAAGAAATCAAGAAAAGGAACTAAAAGTTGTGATGAAGAACAATGTATGAAAGACTTATGAATGTAATCATTGTGAGATCCAGAACTAGAGGTTATCCCAGATAGAGGGAGAAGACTATGATGACTACCTATTACAGTAAACCAGATATATCTCTACATGAGCCATTATATCATCCACAATATCCATAGGTTGGAATTGACATCAGATGAATGCAAATAATGTTATCTAGAATAATTGAACAAAGAGTGTGTGTAGAGCAACCTCAATGCTTTGAGGTATACCAGAAAGAGACCCTTGTATGCAAATGGAAGAAGACAACTTGGTGGAGAACCTCCAATGCACAACATAAGCATGGTGAAGACTTTCGGAAGATAAGGATGATGGATTTCCAATCCATGAAAAATATCTCATGATGACAGAAGAAGTTCCACATGGATATGTTCCAGTTTGAGCCTTGCCACGATTTTATGAGGTAATGGGGAACAAAATATGAATCCAATAATCACACACTATATTGATCAAAGCTATATGAAGCCTTCAAAGAAAACCAGTGTTCCATAAAGACCAAAGTACATTGAGATCAAGCATTACACTCTCTGTGATGAATTTCATAAAGGAGAAAGTGGTTCTCAAATATATATATCCACAGATTATCAGATAAACAAACATTTTGGTAAAGACTCTGTCCAAGATAGAAGAGTTTGTGTACTGAAGTTGGAGCTTATGGAGATGACTTCCCTATTGAAAAAGGAAGATATGACTCATAGGTTGGGAGGGAGAACTGATGTGTATTGATTTATGGAAAGCCATTCTTAAGTTTGAAAAATGGTCCAAGATGAGCAGTTCCTTTCCAGTTCAGAAAGTGGTTTGAGATTTCTGATGGACAGACATTTTCCAGTTCGGAAAAATGGTCCAGATCGAACGGTCATTTTTGTACTGAAAATGGTTTGATGGATTGTTGATGTACCATATACAATGGTTTCCCATTGTGTTTAACATGGGGAATGGTCTAGGGCATTCTCTCTTCTTGAGGGTTACTCAAGAATATTGGCCCGCCTCGTCGGACAACGATTTCCCATTGTGGTTAACATGGGGAATGGTTCATTTTGGAGGATGGTGTAGGACGGTCATTTCCTTTCGAAATGGTCTTGACAGTCATCCCTTAGGGTAGATTCATTCTCTCCAGGTTTCACTTTGTTTAGTGTCGGAGGAATGGCACAGAGTGGGGAGTGGTCCAGGTTCAACAATCAGGGACAAGCATTCCTTAGGGAAGACTCATTCTCTATAGGTTTCACTTTGTTTAGTGCCGGAGGAATGGCCCGGGGTGGGGAATGGTCCAGGTTCAGCAATCGTGGACATGCATTCCTTAGGGCAGACTCATTCTCTCTAGGTTACACTTTGTTTAGTGTCGGAGGAATGGCCTAGGGTGGGGAATGGTACAGGCTCAGAAATTAGGACAATTATTCTTTCTTGCTTGAGAAGAATAGTCTAGATAGCTCATCATTGATGTTTGAATTTCTAAGGGCAGATTCTCTTCCAGATCTCACAGATGTGAGTGGAAGAATGACCCAGATGATTCAATTTATATCATAACAATTTTTTCTGTACAGGTTGATATCAGATGATTGTTATGGAGACTGTATGTCTTTGGACAGTAGATGCATGCTACTGTGGTGGATGTGTTCCATTGATTATGATTATATATCATTGATCAAGTATCTGTGTGCTACTTGGTGTGGTAGTGTACCACTGGATTGTCATTGTGTACTACTATGGATGGACACAGTTGTGTTCTATTGAATGATATTGTTCTGATTTCCTTGAAGACTATCAACAGTGTTGGAAATTATTATCAGCTAGATGGACGATCAATGGACAGAGATTTCCCAGACGGAAAATGGTCCAGGACATTTACTCTTCTAGGACATATGTCCGGATTAGAAGAATGGTTCTTGTGTCACTCTATGGAGTGAGTGACTTATCTAGAATCATGTCTGATTACTCAGATGGAGTATGGTTTCGAGAGATGATGCAGTTGATAACACTAATAATGATGATGGTGCTCATAATATAATCATGAGATAGTCTATACAACTATGTTGATGCTATCGGGTGAATGGTATGTTTGTGCTCAATACCATTACCTATATGATCCAGGTGTATATCGGTGGCCACCCACCTTTTCCAAATGGCTAAAAATGGCTTTCTGGTAATTTTGGCAATTTACTATTTTTAGCAGGTTTTAACTTACGGGACCATTTTGAGGGCCTAAATGAAGGTTTTTAGAGATCAAGGTTCTCAATGATAGACAAAGGAATGATTGAAACCTCAACATGAATCTCCTTGATGATACCTTTCCAACGAGCTATCACACACCTAAAATGGAGATCGTATGCAAAAGTTACGACCCCGGGAAGTTGATGTACTCACTTACCCAAACGAGGCCCACATGACTTTTGGCACTTCATCTCCCAAGGTTAGGTTTTTGGATTTATAGGGTTTTTGGAATTCCTTATTGTAAAAATTCCTTTAGAGCCTCATTGTAATCATCTTCTTGTGAATGTGAGTAGTTGTTACATCTCTTCTTAGAGATAAGTTGCCACCATTCTAGTGAGTCTTCCACTCTGTATTTTTATAGTCTCTGTACATTTCTTTCATTAATAGAAATCATGTATTATTGTATATCTGTGTTTATGGTTGCATCTCCGATGCATTTATGTTATATTATTGAATATCTACGAGATCTTTGTGCATTTATTTGTTATATCGCCGATCTCATTTCGTGCCGAAAATAATCTGGATCAGTGGTATCAGAGCAAGCTGCTCTTGATCATTTTTTTTCAGTGCATGTCCCCAACGAGGTCCGATTATAGCAAGTTGGGTCTCGAGCTTGTCTCTCTTGAATACAATCGCTCTCACACACCCAATAAACCCTCGATGGCTGAAGAAAAGAAAAACAATGGAGCAAACGATCCTATCAATCTATTGCTTGAGCAAGCTCTCACGCGACAGAGGGACGAAATGATGGAGAATTTTGCCCACGTCCTTCAATGTCTATCGATAGCATCAAGAACATCTTCATCAAGCGGCCACTTTGGAGGCACCTCTCCTTTCAAGGTACAAGTTAATTTTGATATTCCTGTATTTGAAGGACATATAGATGCAGAAGCCCTAGAAAAATGGTTAACTATGTTGGAAGGTTATTTCTCTGTTCACAATTTTTCCCACAAAGAAAAGATCACCTTTGCACTCCTTAAAGCTCTCCCTCATGTCAAACATTGGTGGGAAAATTACTGGGAGAAAAGTTCCACATAGGAGTCTGGAATATATGGGGTTGATCCCACTTGGGATTTTTTTGTGGATGCGGTAAAAGAACAGTATTACCCTGTTGGATTACCCTGTTGGCAACTATGAGGACCAGTACATGAGATGGACCACACTGCGGCAAGAGAGGAGCCAAGCAGTTCCGGATTTCACCAATACCTTCCATACCTTGTGCACCAAGCTGGGTATCAAAGACTCCGAGCAAAATTTGGTTCTGAAATACCGTGGGGCTCTACATAGATACATCCAAACCGAAATGGATTTTCTAGACATCTCATCACTCGGTGTTGCTTATCGATATGTTGTTAAAATTGAACGGAAATTTAAGCACCAGAACAAACGGGAATTTGGGTCTGCAAATCCGCAACAACCAAAGTATGACAAAGATGACCCTAACAAGCAGTCTCCCGAAAACCAGTCCAAGACACAAGAAAAGAAGGGTCACGAGAAGACAAAGGACACCGAAAAATGGTGCGAGTTCCACAAAATCCCCTGGCACAACACTAATGAATGTCGCTCAAAATAGTCATTGGTGGCCAATATCAAAGACAAAGAGCCAAACCCTGATTCAGAATCTGATTCTGAAAATAATGGTAAAGGACAAATCATTGACGTAGACCCCACTACTACTATCACGACTGCAGTAATTCAACCAGAAGAACCAATAGATCCTGAAGAGGGCGAGTGCCTTTTTCATTCACAGATGTGGGTAAAGGGGACCCCGCTACATTTTATTGTTGATAGCGGAAGCCAGAAGAACCTCATCTCAGCAGAGGTCGTCAAACAATTGGGATTGTCGACAACACCACACTCGCAGCCATACAACATTGGGTGGCTTCGGCAAAGACAAGATCTCCGTGTCAACCAATAGTGTCGATTATCATACGGCATCCAACCCTTCAAGGATGAGTTATTATGTGATGTTGCCCCACTGGATGTTTGTGATGTTCTCTTGGGCCA
>CBVK0100352894.1:0-20410 GCA_900067695.1 Picea abies
AAGGGTGCCACTCGCTGGCTTGACGTATTGGTAGACTCTATAACCCCTGGAGTCAACACTCCGCTAGGTGAACTTGTGGGAGACTAAGGGCTCTAAGGAATAAGGCCCCCGCCTTATTGCGTGCCCCTTAGAATCATCGTGAGCGACTGTCGCAGTCTGCCCTCACGGCATCGTCGATCCTATCGAACTAGGTAATCATTAACCTACAGTTCGAGCCACGACGAGAGTGCTAGTAGGCTGTGGCAGGGCTGCTATCCACACCTCTCCCTCAATCTCTCTGGAACTCGTGTGTGGCCCCTTTACTCCATATGTGAGTCTGATCGACAAGCTATCGTCAGCCTGCATCATCAACCATCATGTCAGATCATGTCAACAACATATCATAAAATCAATATATATCATCAAAACGAAACAATATCATCGTAAATGAAACAACTCAATAGCCCACTCCCTGACTCAATCCGGAGTCCAAGGGAGTTCCACCGATGCCTCTGCATCCTCAAGGTCCGAAACCCTGCACACTCAAAGAAACCGAGTCAGCAACACCTGTCTACATCGACGTAGTAAAAACATTCTGTCATATAACTTAACGCATCATAATGAAGGAAAAAGTTTTATCATCATAAAAATCCAGATCACTTGCGAGCAAGTGTCCTCAAAGAATAAGTTTGGTAAGTGTGCTAGAGCGGGATAGAAAAAAGTGTCAAGAACAATAACATGTTTATGATTAGTATTAATTCCACTATAACGACAAATATCAACACTCGTATTTAGCATGCTTCACAATAATAAGTGTGGGATAGCATGAGTGCACTTGTCAGTGCAAGGAATCCAAAAGAGTGTAGGGACTATCGGTTAATTAGTTAAATGTATAATTTAAGTGCACAACATCTTACAATGAAACCCTTTTATTATAGAACTACATGTCACTTTGTCATCTCTAAGCTCTAGCAAATTATTGTTGCAAGAATGTGTCACCGATAAATCATCTCTTAAATGTTAGTGTCTCCCAACCTACTTGCATTTTCTAACAAAATTTTCCTTATCTAGCATAACATACGTTTGAATATGTTGTCACCACCATTTAACATTATATAAGTGCATCAGACCATGATTTTCTACTCCATAAGTGATTATAGTAAGTTTATGATTGTAATGATCATTTAATGTACTTGAGATCCAATTTATATAAATATAGTTGGTAACTCTTTTTCTTTGTTGTGTCAAGCCTCGTTCCCTTTAGTGTCTCAGTCGATCACATGAACAAATAAATCATGTTTCAACTTCATTGAGTTTTTTGTTTTCGCTGAAAAAAATATATAATAAAACTAATTTAATGTATTGAGCATCATATTGGAGACTAGTTACCTTCCTCAAAGGCAAAGGAAATATTAAACAAGCTTGTGGCTTTCGAATACATAGTCAAAATTGTAGCAAAACATTTATATTTTAAATTTTCATTAAGGGAAGACAAAGAAATGTACATGAATAAAAGGTACCTTTCCTTGATAACCATGATTTGTTTCTTTCCTAAAATAAATTTCATAATGATCAAATTTCAACATATCTATTAAAAAATGAATTCTAGTGTTTATTTCCATTAATAGAGAAATGAGAATGTTACTCGTACCTCTGATCATGCCAGGTGAGGAAGAATTTTAAGTTCATATTACCTCCATCTTGTTTCGATGCATGTGTTCATAAATTGAAGTGCATGAGTCCTTATCATTTATGATTAAATTAACAATATTCATAGTAGTTGAATGATTTATCTTAAATGTTTTCTAAAACTAGGGTTTTACCTAATGAAACACAATCCAAAAATTGTATTTAATGGTCAAACTTGGAAATTTCTAACCCAAAAGTTTGTGTTACCATTCTCACCTTGACCATGTCAAAACACACTTTCCATAGCTTAAAAAATGTTATTTTGATGCTTCATGTGGTTTTTTTGTTTTCAGGGAAGATAAGGTCTTTGTCCCTCAATGGCTCTAAGTTACAAGTTGTAACTTGTGATAAAATGGAAACTAGGCCATGGATTGATGAGAATTAGTTCTATTGTACTCATATACATAGAGTAGTAGTAGTAGTAGTAGGGGTGTGATTTTTGTATGATTTTTACTACCCAAAAAGTCTTTTCTCAAACTATTTCTAAAACTAGGGCTTTGCCTAGTGAGAGACAATGTGAAAATTGCATTCGAAGGTTTAGCTTGTAAATGGTTGTGTTGAAAGCATGTGGGAAGCCTTCTTACCTCAATCATTCCCAAGCACACTTTATATAGCTTGTGGAATGTAATAAGGATGCTTGGTGTGTTTTTTTTTTCCTTCGGGACCAATGTGACCTTTATCCTTAAATAACACTAAGCCACAAGTTGAAACTAGTGAAAAAATGCAAAATGGGCCACAAAGAAATGATTTGTCAGTTATATTTGGATCATCTACACCTAGGTATCACTAGGATCATCATTCTCCTACAATTTTCATTGCTTATTTTTTTTTTTCACAAATGGTTTCTAGAATTAGGGTTTTGTCAATGCGAGGCAATGCAAAAATTACATTTGAAGGTAAAACTTGGAAATGGATACCACATAAGCATATGCATAGTGTTATCACATTGAATGTTTCCAAAAACTCTTTCCAGAGCTTATGGAACACTATTTTTATGCTTGGTGTGGATTTTTTTACCCCTAGGACCAATATGGCCTTATCAATGAATGGCTTCGAGATGAGAGTTGCAACACATGATAGAATGCAAATCATGACATGGATTGATGATACATAAGATTTGATGGAATTTAATACATATAGTAGAGATGGGGGAACTATTCTCCCATGAGTTTCACTCTCCTAAAAGTGTTTTCTTTGAATATCTTTAAAACAATGATTTTTCCTTGTTGAGGCCTCAACACACCCTAAAAAATTTCAGTAATTTTTGGGTACCACTTTTCTTTTCCCTATTGAAGGCTTTGGTCTCTTTTTGCATAAAATTATTTTTCCTTTGAATTTTGATGAAGTTACAAGAAGAATAAGATTTCGTTTTTCCTAACTTCCCTGCTTGAGAAAACCCAAAGAATTTATGAGAATTTAAACTGACTAAAATTCAGAAAAGGAGAGATGGACATGTTGATGACTTCATATTGAGGGCCACACAGATGTACTATATATTTCATGAAAGTGACAAGATCTCTAGGCCAAAATTCCCTACCTAGTATTTCTATCTCCTTTATAGGCTCGAAGAAGAAGAGTCATTAATAAATAGTGAGAAAGATTAAAGTTATCAATAATATCCTCCACTAGACCCCCTTAAACTAGAATTATAATCCTTTGATGAACACGGTAATCGAAAAGGAACTAGTCTACAAAATGGTCATGTACAAGAACTCAAACTAAAGGCTAATAAAGGTTATGACCCACAAGAAAATATTATACAATTTCCTAATTTTTATATATACATGTTACAATAATGGACTGTATTGCTAGAAAGGAATCAATTATCCAAACAAAGAATGAACGTGATCATATGAACTCTAATCCAACATCTTGTAAATAAATATCAAAACATGTGGACACCATATCCTATGAACATTACTTGGATTGAGAAACCTTGACATCCTCTTTGAACAAGTAAGGGAAGTGTACCAAATTAATTATGTGGATAATCTCATCCAAGATGTCACTAGGGTATTGGAGCTTTATGATTCTTAGAAATCCCTATTAGACCATATTAATTAGGTTTCCTTGAGAGAGGATTTTCACATGTCTCATTCCCCTCTTTCTGTTTTCATTGAGTCTAAAAACAAAGTACCTATCGAAGACAAGTTATCAAAGTTTGAAGTAGCTCAGATTTATAGTCATAATAGAAATGTTGAGAATTAACATGTGCTTACACTAAATGGAATCTATGAAATAGACAAGAATCTTGTTCATCATCAAGCCTCATTCAGTTTGAAATTTGTTTTTAAACAACAACCAAAGGGAACAATTTAAAAGGAGAAATTTGCAGATATATTCACTGAGAATAAACTCCAAACTACTAAAAACATGGGTCATGGTTTCATATTGATAGACACGATTTCAATAACCTCCATTGAAGAGTATGCATTTGAAAAAGGTACAAAATAGGGTATTAATTTTTAACTATCTCGTTTGCATAAACAAGGGAATTGTCATAAAACTTCATGAATACTCAAACCTCAGGCTACTCTAAAATGAGAGGGTTTTATTTTGAAAATGCATCCATTAACAAATTCACAGGGTTGGAGAAAAGATAATGTATGGTTGGCTACATGGATGCTCTCACTAAAATACTAGTAGTTTCTCAAATTTTGAATACTTTTATACTCTATACCTAGATTTATTTGAAGACCTTCGACTAGAGTAAATCTCATGGGGACATCCTCTAGTTATGTCTCTTCACTCTAGTTCTAATAATATAATAAAATGTGTTGGTGAGTCATGGATCACAAACACTGAAGGAATTACGATTGGCATGATGATTTCACATAATATACATTTTCTAGTGATCATTCTAGGTTAGGATAGGGTAGCATAGTTAGTTTATGTTTTTTCTTATTTTTTCTTTTAATAAACTTTTAGACTAATTTCCATTTTAGTTTTCAAATAAAGCCAACCATAGTGTAGGTTTTGTTTTCAATTGGTACTTTTCCCTTAGTTCCTGTTTTGCAAAGTAGTTGTTTCATTTTTTCCTTTCGAATAATTTTGCCACAGTAGCAAAGACTTTGATCTATTTTGATTAATCGAAAAGATGGTTGGTTTTTATTTTCTTTGATTTAAAAAATAATTCATGTGAAAAAGTGTATGCGTGGGAAATGATGTGGAGAGGAATTTCCCTATTCTACCCATTCCCCTTTTCCTACAACAAAAAAATGATACCCGAGCACTGATTCAAAATGGGATTATGTTGTGGTAGTCAATAGTTTGCATTGATAGATTAGCTAAAGAAGCTTTGATGCACCATGCATAGATGTGCATACTATGAGAATGAGAAATAGAAGGAATTGTCCTAAATATTGGTATTTGACAACATCGAAGGTTGATCCCAACCATTGGTTTCACATGACCATAACACCTACATGACATAAATACATTGAAGAATTTTGTCAAGCAAAGAAATTCTTATGGGTGGCTCATTGGTGGTATGTCCACACATAGAAGAATATGTATTGAAGAAGACTTTCATCACCTCATGTTAAATATTCCTCCAGTAGCATCATGGTCTTAAGGAATATGTCATAGCAGGTTAACCATCTACATGAATATCAAACTACTCATCACAAAAAAACTCACACAATGGTAGGAAAGTCTCATCAATTTTTAAAGTGTGAATGGTTGATGATTAATGAATATGAAAGAGATACCCATAGCTCATAACACAATAGTTAATATTCCTTTTCTCAATATCCATTATTATTAATATTTAGAGTTTCCCCAAAAGAGAAGATCACATGATTAAACACTTCGACCATATGACTAACATGGACATTTTCCAAGAAGACCCAACTGAGTTCCATGATTTATTTACCATATCATATCTCATTCTATGGAACAATCAAGGCATTGAACTCATGAAACCGCTAAATGAATTCTAAAACAAATTTGTTGACCAATGAATGAGGGTAGAGGTGCATGTTATTGGGAACTCAAACTTAAATATCACTAAGGGAATTAATAATTCAGTCTCAATCATCCTGGATCCCAAGGGACAATGAAGATCAATTAGTAGAAGTCAAGCAATAAAGAATGAAGGAAATCCTAAGATAGCCAAGTGATGAGACCAATTCAAACAAGATGTTGGTTTTCCCATCCCTCTACAAAGAAGAGTCATTCACCAGAGACAACGTTAACATTGGTTTTCCACAAATGCATGGTTTCTTCTTAATTGAATGTATTACATTTGTAGGAGGAAAGGACTTCTAGATGGGAGAGCTTGTTTTAAAGTAGGATCAACCACATAAAGAGAAGGGTAAACAAACAAAATTTCAAAAGTTATGGTTCAATCCCTACCAGATTGTGAAAAGGATAAGAGTCGACACATATAGATTATGAATCTTGGAAGGTGAACTTGATTCTCTTCCCATCAATGGCCAGATTCTAAAGAGGTATTTCACCTAAATGATTTCACAAGTGGTTTCATGCATCATAGTTTTATCTTCTTTCGATTTGCTCCATTTGTTTTGATTTCCTTGGTTTGGTTTGTTTGATTCCAAAATTTTAATTTCTTTGTTTGGATTTGATTTTTTTGTTTGAATTTTTTTTCACATGTTTTCATTTTCTTTAGCATAATAGATCTTCCCTATGCTACATTACATTTGAAATTTTTGCCACGAGATGTTTTCATAACGTCCCCCCCAGTGGGTGGTGTGTTAGCCCAACTTGCTTCTTCACCTTTGCACACATTCGATGGCAGAGCCTTCCTATCATGGGTTTCTCTAGAGTAGAACCTCATTGTCTTTTGGCACCCATCTTAACAATTTTCCATAGGACTAAGAGCTAAACTAGACTAAGTTTTCATTGTGAGCCTCATTTTTCTAACTCTTTCATTAGCTATTTGGTGTCATGCATTTCTTTATGTTGCATGCATTTCTTTTTTCCTTTTCCATGTCAACTACATCCAAATCATCACCATTAGAGAGGGGGCATGTACTTGGGTGTTCAATCATTGCTTGGTATCTATTGCTTTGCTTAGTTTTCATCATATGGTATCGCACATCCTTGATACATTGAGTTCATTGCAACATGACCACCCACCTCCTCTCTTGATTCTTTCATTCATTGAACAATGAAAAAATCACAAAGAAATTATTAAAAGAAAAAAATCGGGTGAAAGAAAGGAACTATTGTGAGTTTGGGGCTTTTCCCAATTTTGTAAGTCCCCATGAATTTTGTCTGGGGAGTCATTGGTGCCTCCATATACTGAAACATTTGCATTGAGTCACTATTTTGTGTCCTTCCACTTGTTCATATTGATCCTTAAGTTTTGTCTACCTTCTTGGTTTGTTAAAGCTAAGCTTTGAATTTCCTTTCATGGTTATCAAAGTTCACTCTCCCTTGTGTCTCCTACCTAACCTTGGTTAAGTCGTCCCTTCACAGTTTCCTTTTAAAATTGGTTGTTTCCCTAATCAATCTTTTCATGTCTATTATGTGTCAAGGAAATTATTGCATCACCCTTCCAATGTTTGTCTTATTCCCTTAAGTTGAGTCTATCTCTTAATTATTATTGGCTATCTTCTTACCTCAATTTGGTTAAAAGGATTCATCATTTCCTTTCTTCCAACAAAGCTTCTCCTATCAAAACTAACACATTTTCTCTAGGAGTTTGATCTAGAGGCTTAGTACCTTGGGTTCCACATTTCTCATAAATGGGTCTCCTTGCATTTGGCAATGGATTATCATCATTGGCCCTTCACTAAATGGTTCATTCCAATGTTTGACTTCAAATAATTTATTCACATTGTTAGGATTGTATTAGCATGTCAGTGCCCATTTTCATTATCTATGGGTTACCTTACCTCTGACATGGAATTTTCATCATTTATTTCTCACTAGATGGTTTCTCCCATGTTCACTCTCCCTTGTGTCTCCTACCTAACCTCGATTGAGTCATTCCTTCACAGTTTCCTTTCAAAAGTGGTTGTTTCCCTAATATATATTTTCATGTCTACTATGTGTCAAGGAAAGTCTTGCATCACCATTACAATGTTTGGATTATTCCCTTAAGTCGAATATGTGTCTTAATTATTCATCAACTATCTTCTTACCTCAATTTGGTTGAAGGGATTCGTTATTCCCTTTATTCCAACAAAGCTTCTCCTATCGATACTAACACATTTTCTCTAGGAGTTCAATCTAGAGGCTTAGTACCTTGGGTTCCACATTTATCATTGGTGTGCCTCATTGCATTTGGTAATGGATTATCATCACTATTAGTTCACTAAATGGTTCCTTCCAATGTTCAACTTCAGATCATTTATTCACATTTTTAGGATTGTACTAGCACAATGGTTCTCATTTTCCTTATCGATGGGTTAACTTGCCTCTGGCTAGAATTTTCATCATTGATTCCTCACTAGATGGTTTCTCCCATGTTTCTCCCATGTTAGTGTTTGGGATTCCTTCAAATACCCTAGGTCTACATGGTTCCTTTCCAAAAAATGTGGGAGCATATCTTTGAATTTGTTTTCAATTAGCACTTGAATTCTTGACATGTCCATGCCCCTTTTCATCTATGGGGTCCATATTCTTTAGTTTTGTGCTATAAAACTTTGACAACATTGTACCACTGATCTTAGAGGTTTTATTGATGATGTATTGAGATGTTGATGTACCTTAGCATTGCCTTCTCAATACTTTTCCATGAACCTCTTTGATGTAGTTATGGTCTCTTTCTACTTGACCCATGGATCTATTTCTATGATTTACTTCACCTTATCCATGCATGAGCACATGAATGATTGAATTATGAAATAAATGATGATTATCCTACATTTTGTTGTGATTGCAGTTGGTTTCCTTATCCCATCTCTGACCAATGAATTCCTTGAATAGTTTTTAGAACTGGTTTGAGTCGATATGAACCCAACAAATTGTCCGAGTGGATAACGAGACGAATCAAACTGGCCATCAAATTGGTTTGATGATCGGTTTGGTACTGAACCGACTGATTCGAAGAATGACTCGACTGGTTCGGTACCAAACTGGTCGAATCGGCAAAGTTCGTGCCTACTTGGCAAGTTTGTTTCAAAACCCACCCACACAAACTGTTGCTTAAAAATTTGAATTTTTTTAATTAAAAAAAATAAAAATCCTAATATCTAAACCCTAAAAACTTGTTATAAATACTACAAGCCCCCCCCCCAGTTGCATCACATCTCTCTCATTCAACATTGTGCGCATTTTGTTCATTTGAATGTTGTAGTTTGGAGAGAAGCTGCCAATGTTGAAGCCTAAATAATGAATATTGTACACTCTTGAGTGTATTGAAGAGCAGGTTGAGGAACTTTGAGCCTTGAGGAAACAACTTGGAGCTGGTTTGGATTCTTTTTACTTTTTACAATGGATTATTGAGGAGTCTACATGCTACAACAAGATGGTTTGGATGATACAAATCCAACTTCAGAATGGGTAGAGGAGTCTCACCCAATAGATTTTGATCCTGATATAGATATGGATGACTTGGGTTTGGGTTTGTATTCAGTTCCACTAGGAGGAGTTAGAGTAAGCGAAGAACCATGCATGTCACATGCAAGCACTAGTCGTGCATCTCATCCAATTCGTTCTTTTTCTAGCGCTACAACTACTGTGGTGGAATATGTCCCTAAGGAGTCTGAAGATTCTGAACCGAAGGATGATTTTGTAGTTGTTGTTGATGATCCCATTTCTAGTAGTGGTGATGAGTTTTATGATTGATCATGTTGATCAATTATATGTAGTAGACTAGTAGCTTGTAGTTGTAGCGTGTTTTATAGACTCTAGAGGCCATTTAGAGCCTCATTGGTTATGTATTTTGTTGTTGATATGTATTTCACTCGATGCCATTTTGATATACACACCCTTACATGGTATATATATGAGAAAAATTTGCATATTTGGTCTCTAATGGTTTGGAATCATGGTTTGAAAGCTTTAAAATAAATTTTTTCATTAAAATTTAATTATTTAATGTATTTTTAGTGAACTGAATCATTGAAATCAGATCGAGTCAATCTAAGTCTGATTCGTTGTCAAAGTTGATAGGTGATTGAGCCGATGTCCAAGTCTGAGTTTGACGAAAAAAATAATTCTTCCATCAACGATCTATGAAATTATTCCTTTATCAATGAACTACAAATTTGTCCATCGATGAACCCCATATTCTATCTCATTAATGAACTTCCAATTTTGTCTCATCGACGGACAAATAATTTTGTTCCATAGGTGAAAAACCAGTTTTTTCCATTGAGAAACCTCAAAATTCATCCTATCGACGAACTTCAAAATTTGGCTTTCGACAAACTAAAAAATTTGTCGTCGGTGACTACAAAAATTCCTCATTGTCAAACTTCAAAATGTACTTCAGTGAACTACAAAATGATCTTATCACCGAAATGCAACATGTGCTTTGGTGAACTACAATTTTTTCTCATCATTGAAGTACAAAATGTACTTTGGCGAAATACAAAGTATTCTCATCATCGAATTGCAAAATGTACTTTGGAAAACTACAAAATGTTCTCATTTCCAAACTACATAATGTACTTCAGCGAAATACAAAGTGTTCTCATCAGCGAACTACAAAATGTACTTCAGCGGACTATGAAATTTATCCTATCACCAAAATTCAAAATCTTCTTTAGCATACTATGAAATTTCTCCTATTGTTGAACTTCAAAATCTTCTTCGACAAACTATGAAATTTCGCCTATCGTCGAACTTCAAAATATTCTTCGGTGAAATATGAAGTTTCTCTCATCATAAAAATTTCAATATTCTTCTTCGATGAACTAAATAATTTATGACATCAACGAACTAAGAATTTTTCATATCGACGAACTCATTTAACTTAGAATTTTTTTCCAAATCCAAGATGAATCTGGACCATTGATCTCAAGATCCAATGTGATATGGGTCATTGATTTCACCAAACTTCACAACCACGATGAAAGGATGGAATTCGACCTTCCAAGGAAAATTGATCTCTACAACTTGCAAATTGATGCAATTAATCATCTCTTTGATGATTATGAGTGTAAATTTGACCTGATTTTGCTCAGAAATTTGGGGATTTCTCTATCATTTTGCAAATTTCCCTAATTTTGATGCAGATTAAAACTCTACTATAACAAATTTGTCAAATTTGCACCGATATTTGGCCTATATGAATCTAGTGTTGAAACCATTGCTCTCATACCACTATGTAACATACAAACTCCCATGTTGAGTCACATTACTACCAAATAGACATAATACAACTCTGATACCATTTTATTATGAATGCACACGAGCAACATGACAAAAATGACACATGCAATTGTCAATAATTTTAAAATCGTACATGCAGACTATTTCTCACACATGGAAGCATTCAAACACAGAATAAACACATCATTCAAGCACTGCAATAACAAAATAAATAAGAAAAGTGAGTAGAACATTAATATCTATAAATGTTTACACAACCAGTTGCAGACGCTAGGCGTTCCACCCAACCATATGCATTTTTTTACCAATTATCTTTGCAACAGGCCACCCCAAGTTGGGGCTATGATTCCATAGGGATGAAAAATCTCCTATGTCTGGCTATTTTCCACTCGAACAACATAATCCCTAGTAAATTTGTAGTGAAACGACTCCTACGACAACTATAACTACCTAGCTCTCTTCCCCATCAGTCTGCACAACCCAAGGGATAGGATTTCCTTCTCTACACTACAATCCATCAGAGAATCCTCATCCCCTTTAGGGATCCAACATAAACCAACCAAGAATCTCTCACTTGGGGGATCCAGTTGTAATAGAATGCTCAAAGCAACATTTACACATGTTATTGGGTAAATTTATCATAGAAATATCATAATAGGCATGAAAACCTAGTTCTTAGAATAAATCACATATCTCTCATGTTTTTTTTTTTACACATGGTATGGATGTTTCTCTCTTTAACACCAAAAATCTATTTTTCATCTCTTCTTTCTATCTCCAAAATCAAGTGTCCTCTCCTAATAGAATTTCCCTTTTCTTTTCTCTGCTGCATGCTTGACTCTCACAATTCCCCCCAAAAATGATTGTACTCAACCCATGCTCTCTTAAATAGGTGAGATGACTCTCTCACCCAACCTATTACATGCATTCAATGATACAATTCCCATCATTAGTGTACTCAACCCATGCTCTCTTAATGAGGTAATATGACTCTCTCACCCAACCTCTTACATGCATTCAATGATTGGTTTTATAAGTGAAAGGAGGTAAAACAATTAATGAAAAAATGGTTTATGAAGGTGGCATAGGACTTTAGGCAAGTGGAGTTTCCTCTTGGATCGATTTCATCCCCCTCGTGACTATGTCCTTATCCATCTACAACCGGTGATGTATTTTATTTTATTATGTTTCAATGTACAATGCTTACATATTACATTGTTTCGCTCTCTATCATTCATCATATTTACAAATATACATTTCTAATTTGAGGATCAAAACTGGGGTGTTACATCTAAAATTCCATATGAAAAATATGAACTTTGTCAAGCCAATGGACCTACAAGAGCTCACTAGGGACTAACTCCTTCATTTCTCTTGATGTTCTCTTACATCTTGTCCTACTATGTGTTAGTGCTGGGAAGTCACTTGAAGCTCAAAAGTGTCTATAGAGGGAAGGAATATGTCCTTCATTAGTAGGGAATAAAATTAATGGGGAGGACAATTAGAAGTGAGGATATATTAGTGTGACGACCTACAATAGAGAGGAATTCATGCAACAAGGACAAGGGCATGCTTGGAATTATACGTTTAAGCTAACCCACTTGAAATCGATTAAGGTCGATCAACCATTAATGAATAACCCCGATGTGGTGGGTTTATCACTAACCATTAGTTTCTTCACTCTAGGGAGGATAAAAGGAATGTCTTTTTTCAAGATTAAATTTCAAGTGGCACTTTACTCATAGTGCATAACGCACTTTTCCAGTGGTCCATCAAGCTACTCATGCATTTGGGCTACTTCCATCTCCTCCTTCTACCACTGCACTGGAATCTACAAAAGAATATGGACATAGATTAGAGACCTCTCCTTCTAGTTAAAATCAATGTTATGTTGTGAATTGGTGAATAGACAACCATTTATTTTTTTCCAAAGATGATAAGATATCAAAGATAATCCAATTCTAACCTAATGCCATGCTATGTGAAAGTATATTTCCCGAGGAGAGAATTTATTGACAGGGTGTCCTTCTAGGTGATATTGGATGGGAGCAAAGAGTAGAACAACTTAAACTCCCATTCTCTAGATGATTGAACATATGTACAAAACCAAAATATGTTCTTTGGATTTTCATTCTTTCAGCAAAATCGACATTCAAATTGAAATATTTCCAAGTATTTCAAGTGTTTTCCTATTGGAAAGACTCCATGCATTAAAGAACAAACAAAACAAGTATTTGTGGGCTTTAGGTACCACTTCTAGATGGATTTTATATGATAAATCTAGATCATCTCCTTAGACTTGATTCTCTAGGTTTTGTTGAGCTTGGACTCAATCCCATGCTTATTCAAAATCCATTTGTATCCATCAATCAACTTGTACTTCAAAAAGTATTTTTTATGGTTTCATCTCTAGGCTTTCCACCAAGCATGAGGCCTTGTAAGGGCACGCTTAAGAAAAAGGTTGTCTAAGATCTCCCCTTAATTTTTTTCTAGATTAAATTTGTATGTAGGGCCAATCTTGAATTCTAGTTTTAAGGACTTTGAATTCTTCTAGTGTCTAGAATGATTGTTACAGAGGTCACTTGGGCCACAAAAGCCTTTTTTTGTACAGTCTTTGGTTGATAAGAAAACAAGTGACTTTCCCTCCCAAAGAACTTTTTGGGACCACCATAAACAACGGTCTTTGAAGGGAGTCCAACCCTAATAAATACACTTTTACAAACCAACTTATGTTTGATATCCTCCCAAGATTTCTGATTGATTTTGGACACAAAATTCACCTTCCCCTATATGAGTGTTGGAGTGGTCAATAGGGTTTGCAGGTTTAGATTGTACTCCATATCTTGTAACTAAATAGGATCCTCGAGGTGATGTAAATCCTAAGCAAGATCTTTTAGGCCCCCATTTCTTCTAATTCTTTGATGAGCCATCTTTCACTCGAAGGGATTGTGTTTGGTAGCCAAATTACCCATACCTTTTCTCTCTTATAGGTGTAATATAGGTTCCATACAACTCTATGAAAATCCTTGTCTCCACTAGAGTTATCCCATAGAAAATTTCTAAGAAGAATTTCTAGCTTGGCATAGGTGTGGGTGGAAGGTATCTACTATTACTTGTATACATTCGTAGTATCTAGTAAGTTCGTACAATTTTGAAATTTCTTATGAGTAATAGAGGTTTCAAGATATATTTATAGATTTTTTTCAATAGTTTTAGCCACACAACTTCCCAAAGCTCATTCTAGAAGGCTTTGAAAGAAAATGGAGTTCCAAGGAATTTAAACACCTTACTAAGCTATAACCAAGTCCATCCTCATCCTAATAGAGACATCCTTTTGACTCTGCCGATAAAAATGGGTTTGGGCATTTTGTAACTTCATCCTAGAGGCTCCACAAAAAGTTTGCAAGTAGTCCATGATGTTATCAAGAGTTTATTTAGCAAGTAGTCCATGATGTTATCAAGAATTTGCAAGTAGTAATCCCAAACCCATGTAAAGTGAGATGAAATGGTACAAAGAAATCCTCATCACCATTTGAATCCTCATCACCATGAAATGAAATGGTACAAAGGAATCCTCATCACCATGAAATGAAATGGTACAAAGGAATCCATTTGAAAATTATATTTCAAATGGATCTCACTAAAGAGTATGCATCGTTAGTTACTCCAAATGATGTCCCAACTAGAATGTGTATGCAATGTGAGTAAACACCATAAGTGAACCTTGTTCACAATAATTGCGCTTTATAGTACTAGAAGCCAAGCACATCCCACATCTTGAAAGAGAGTCTAAAGTAACATAATATACAAAGGCAATTCACCCATTTTTCTTATGCATTTGAAAAATTCTATTGCCTATTCAATTTCTCTTTGAAGGAATAGAGAGATAAGACTATGCTATGGATGTTTTGCTTATAAATTCAAACAAGCTTACAGTAATCCTACATTCAATCTCTCCAAATGGACCATGGAGCATATAAATTAAGTTTATATAGATCAGCTAATGAGATTAAATATTGAATCTCTTAAAAAACAATTATGGTCCAATTGAAATAACCAAATTATTGTGAAAGATTATGTTAATTCTTCCATGACATGGAATTTCATCGCAAATTTATTTCCACTTAAAAATCCTTTTTAGCTAATCATTTAGGAAGAAATCCAAGTACATGTGCAAAAGTGAAGAGCAAGTCTTTCAATGTCCATATTGAATTACATTCAAGTTCCTTTTTATATTCTTCCAATGCCAAGAAAGAGCATGCATGACTTTTCTCATGCTTCCCATATTGTTTTTAAAGCAAGTGATCCAATAATCTTAATTCTTGTGGAGAATAGATGGCATTGTGGAGTAAAAAGGTCCACTAATCCTATTTATGTGATTATCAATAGAGATCTTGCATTTGTTTATCCATACAGATCATCTCCAACAAGACATTGTACAATCCACTTAACCAATAAAACAACCCCTTGCAGCTATATGTTAGTGAGTCCAAGTTCACCTCGTTGATTAAGAGTGTAAACATAACAGAGAACTAAAGAGAGAGAATGGATTTCTCCAAATTTAGACCGAAGGGAGCCTCTTCAAATATTCTCTAAATGGTCAAGGTCAAAGTGAGTAGTTGAAAGAAATCAGAAGAGGTTAACATTGACATTTCTAATTACTCAAAAATTGACATATCAAACCTTAATTGATCAAACATCAAATCTTACAAGATTAGAAAATTTTGATCACTTAAACTTTAATCTAACTTCACTATAATAATATTCATAATGTTTGATTGCCTAAAAACTAACATTAACATAAATAATTACTGAACTGAAAAATGACTAATACTAATTCAATGTTTATTAATTAGAACAAATTTACAACACTAAACTACATAAAAGTAAGGGACAATAAATCAAAAGAGAAGTTAACATTAGCATTTTTTATTACTTAAAAATTAATAATATCAAAACTTAATTGATGAAACATCACACCTTACAAGATTAGAAAATTTTGATCACTTAAAACTTGACTAAACTTGACTATAATAAGATTCATAATGTTTGATGCATTTTTAGTGTTAGGAAGCGGACCTGAGGTTTTATGACTTCTTCTGATACGTTTGCAACCTCAACATATCACTATAATAAGATTCATAAAGTTTGATTGCCTAAAAACTAACATTAACATAAATAATTACTGAACTGAAAAATGGCTAGTACTAATTCAATGTTTATTACTTAGAACAAATTTACAACACTAAACTACATAAAAGTAAGGGACAAAAAATCAAAAGAGAAGTTAACATTAACATTTTTTATTACTTAATTTTTATCAAACCTTAATTTATCAAACATCACACCTTACAAGATTAGAAAATTTTGATCACTTAAAACTTACTAAACTTTACTATAATAAGATTCATAATGTTTGATGCATTTTTAACATTAGGAAGCGGACCCAAGGTTTTATGACTTCTTCTGATACCTCTGCAACCTCAGCATGTTGGTGGAAGGAAGGGGGAGCTCAAATCTCTCCTATAGTGAGGCTCTTAATGACGACCCACGTCAGACACCCACTCACAATTCTTCAGGATTGAAAAACGAAAAAAAAAGCAACATTGAAAGATGGGAAGGAAGGAGCAGGGAATGAACCTGTGCCAAGATTCGAGTCTGTAATCATCAGTCAGAATCTAGAAGCCAAAGGAAAAAAAGGAAAAGGTCGATGTATTCCCAAGATGGACGTCGTTTTAGAATATGAGATTAGCTCAACAAAAAACGGGAAAATCATTCAACACATGACATATCACGTAGTAATAGGCAATTTTATGGGCATTTGGCCCTCAGAAAAGGCTCTTGAATGGTGATCCAAACTCGTTGGAAGCCTAAGGGAGAGATCATTCTCAAGCTAGTCTCAAAAGGATTCTTTACTGCAATCTTCACCAAGATCGAGGACATGTTCAAGAATGATACCTATTTCTTTAACTCTGTTGGTTTGTTCCTACATCCCTGGTATGAGAAATTCAGTCCGAAAAAGGAGGACTTCATGGTAGCGCTAGTATCGATAAGACTTTATTCCCTACCTTATAAATTCTGGGAGGACGAAACATTTGAAGGAATTGACAATGCCTTAGGATCCTTTGTTAAGATCTCGAAGGTAACAAAGAAGGGTTGATACACATCATATGCCAAAATATACACTTACTTATACTTCTCTAGCACAATCCTTGAATCTATATGCCTTTGATATCAAGATTCAGAATGGATCCAACCTCTTGACTATGAACGCATTTCTTTTCGCTACAGGAAATTCCATGAGCATGGTTATATTTTCAAGTATTTCCCTCTCAACTATCAACAGAATAGCGCAAGAAACAATCAATCCAAGGATGAGGAGGGTTTTGAAACTATTACCACAAGGATACACAATAATATAAGACAACCTCCTTTGCCAGCGTCGTCGGAGATACCCACTACCAACAAATTTGACACTCTTCAGCCCTCTCAAGAGGAATCTCAACAAGTTCAAATGTTTGATTCAATATCCCAAACCCCCTTGGTGACTCCCCCAATCTTAGAGGAAAATTAGGAAGAACAAACAAAGAGCAGAAAAATCTCAAAGCAGGTTTGTGAGGAATCAATAGATTTAGACACATAAATGCAACGGGATGGGGAGAACAAAGGGGATTCAAAATATGGTGATGACATGGAGCTAAATGACCTTGATCTATAGACCCTGGCGACTGCTTGGAGACAACTCCATTTTGGAACAACAGATTCATATGGTTCAAGCAACCTTAGTCTGAAGTAAAAGATGGCAATCACAACACCCAAAAGGTAAGCCTTCATCCTCCTCTGTTCAGCTTGGTGTCAAAATAAGCGCATCCAAAAATGTAGATAAATCAACCAAAGAGGAAAATAAAAGAGGACAGAGATCCAACAAACTGTTGCTCCAAGAATTAGGAGAAATGCTAGTTAATTCAAGGAGAATATCCCTCATGATGGATTTGTTCCCCCTAAACCCTCACTATTCCCCATGAAGATCATCTCCTGGAATATAAGAGGTCTCAACGGTCTAACCAAGCACAAAATGATGAAAAAACACGTCTCTATAAAAAATCCCTCCATTAACTTTTTGCAGGAAACCAAATACTCTAGCATTACCTTAGCCAATTTGTCCCAGAAATTTTGGAAAAACTCCCAAGCCATCGCCACAGATGCCTAAGGGGAAGCAAGTGGTTTGGCTATCCTTCAAAAATCTCCTTAACTACCTTCTTCTCAACCTCGCACACCCTGTTTGCTCAGTTCCAAGTTTTGGGAACCACCTCCTCAGGTTTTTTTACCAATATCTATGGCACGGTTGCAATTCCTACCAAAGACTCTTTTCTTATCTCTTTACAAAGTCTCAAAGCTATTGTTGGGGACTAGCACTAGATTATCGGAGGGGATTTTAACCTCATCACCTTCCTAGATGAAAAAAGAGGAGGCCTCTATCACCTTGACCAAACTTCATCACACTTTAAAGACCTCATCAACAACCTCAATCTTCTTGATTTTCCCTTCTCCAATGGCTCGCATACCTAAATAACCATAGAAATAGGCTTAACCAAATTGCCTCCAGACTTGATCACTTTCTTCCCTTTCATTCTCTCCCTCTCATTGGATTGTACCTCTCGTTTTCCATCCTTCTTCACTTTGGATCCAACCACTAGCCTATCCTATTAGACCTTCTAATCTATTCCTCTCCTCCTCTGAGACCTTTCCAGTTTGAGTCTTTCTAGAAATACCATCCATATTTCTTGGATAATATCAAATTGTGGGGGCAGGAAACTCAAAACATTCAAGGCATTCCAATGAATCACTTTCAACAAAGACTAAAATACATCAAAGCCAAGCTAAAAAAATGGAATAAAGAGTTTTT
This sequence comes from Picea abies, assembly GCA_900067695.1. NCBI lineage: Eukaryota > Viridiplantae > Streptophyta > Pinopsida > Pinales > Pinaceae > Picea > Picea abies. Next base: position 18,824 of record CBVK0100352894.1, read on the forward strand.
TAGGGACATTTTCAGTGATAAATAGGAATTGGAAGCCAAAATGTAGCAGATTCAACAACAAATTATAGAGAAGGGTCTCTCCGAGCAAAGTAGAATGGAAGAGATAAATATTCAAAAACAAATTGATGCCAGGGATAAACAAACTGAAACTTTAATCTAGAAGAAAAAATCAATATTTCAATGGCTACAAGAAGGTGATTGAAACACCAAATTCTTTCACAGGTCCATAATTCAGAGGCGACAAGCAAATAGAATAACTTCCTTAAAACATGAACAATGAAACAAGATCATAGACCATGCGGACCTAGAGCACACGCTAGTAAACTACTTCAAATATGTCCTCATGGAAACCAAAAACAATCAGTTAGAATCCATTCAAAAATAACCAGAAAAATCCCTAAAATGGTGTCTCAGGAGGAAAATGATGCACTCCTAAGATCAGACACCATCGAAGAAATTGAACAGGCAGTCATGGATATGCCTAAGGGTAAATCCCCTAGTCCCGACGACTTCACGGTTGATTTTTTCCAAGTTTGTTGGCCCATCATAAAGAAGGAGGTTTTAGAACTGGTGGAGGATTCCCGCAGCTTCACCAATATCTTCCCAACCCTTAATGCTACCTTTTTAACATTAATTCCCGAGGATAAATCTGAGGATCCTAGTAAATTCAGACCTATCTCCCTTTGCAATGTTGTATACAATCTTATCACCAAATTCATTTCCAATCATCTTAATCTTATTCTCCATCACCTCATTTCTCAAGAATAATCAAGATATGTTGAAGGCTGCCAAATCTTAGATAGCATTGTCCTAGACCATGAAATGATCCATTCCTTAAAAGTCTCCAAAAAAACAGGCATGCTTATCAATCTTGGCATGTCCAAAGCATTCGACAAACTTAGTTGGCAATATATTCGTCACACACTTCTTGCTTTTGGCTTCTCCATCACCAGGGTCAATTAGATCATGAACCTTACTTCCTTCATGTTCTTCTCAATTTTGATAAATGGAACCACCTCGACCACCTTCTCCCACACCAGGGGCATCAAACAGGGTGACCCCCTCTCACTTTTCCTTTTCATTCTGATGGTGGAGGGGATGAGAAGAACCCTCAAAGCGGTTGTTGCAAAAAGAAACATCAAAGGTATATGTCTTCATGGGGATGATCTCCCTATCAATCACCAACAATTTGTGGATGATACTATGCTTATGGGACTTCCTACAGTTTGAGAAGCATCAATAATAAAGCAGGTGCTTACAGATTTCATGGATGCCTCGGGCACATCAATGAATCAAAGTAAGTCTCAATTATTCTTTTTTAACACTCACATTGCTATTCAGAATAATATCTCTAGAATCATGGGATTTCAACAAAGCACCCCGCCCTCCAAATATCTAGGAGCCCCTTTCACTGAAAATGCTCTAAAAATGCTACTTGGGAAGACCTGATTTCTAGAATGGAAAAAAAACTAGCCAATTGGAGACCTACCACTCTCTAAATATGCCTAGTCGCTCCACTCTTCTCAAATTTGTCCTTGAGTGAGATCGGAAGAGCGTCGTGTAGGGAAAGAGTGTAGATCTCGGTGG
>CBVK0100352895.1:0-20410 GCA_900067695.1 Picea abies
TTTGAATGGTGTCAAATGAGGAAGAAATAGGGGAGGAAAAAGCCAAGAAAAGGAGAAGTTAATAATTCCTAAACTGAGCTTTTAGAAGAGAAACATAAAGATTATCAAGAACTAGATGCATAGTATTTCTCCAATGAATTATGCTCTATTAATTTTTCTTTGACAATAAGAATTTGAAAACAAATGAAATGGTAACTAAAAAAACACTTAACAGAGAAAGGAAACACCACCAACATCTCAACACAAGAATCTTGTCAACAACTTGCTTATTTTTGATTGATTATTTAAAGATTACAGACAAAACCTTCTAGAATAGAAAGGCCCATAGTTCAGCAAAAAGGAATCCAGTTCCTCACAGGTCGAACCCCCCTGCATCTTTTACATATGTCTTCATATAGGTAAAGAGACTCTTGGTCTTCCAAACCCGAGTCCTCTCTCTGATTTCTAAAAATAGAAAATGGTTACAATGATTCACACATGTAAACTATCTCTTAGAATGAACAAAATAGATTGTAACAGTAAATTAAAGGAAAAGTAAATTTGGTAACTGCTACTTGGTTGTCACGAACTTGTTGGAAGGTTGTTGATGCTTATCCCTCGAATTATGGAACTAATGGTCACTTGTCCCTTTGACTACTAGTCCTCTGTCTGGGAAAAAGAGATACTCTGCCACCTCCTCCCAAGTGTCATGTTCTGTTATTATGGATCTAAGCACAAAATCATAGGTTTGATCCTCTGCCCACTGATATTTCTCCAACAAATTTGGAAATTAACCTCAAATCATGTCAACAGGTGTTTATTTCATGTCATGGACATCTGGGTGGTTGATTTCTTTGAAATCTTGGATAAAATATGATCTATCTCCATGCACCAAAGGTGTCGTTGATTAAATGGAACTCCCTATCCACTTTCCTCTAACTACCTAAGAGGTGCCTTGAATGCATTATGTTGCTGCATCCACCGCAAATGCTCCAACTAAATTGGTGCCTTAATTGCCAGTAATGAGCTATATCTTTGCAATAAGGATTCTACATCAGAGCTCTCAGTTTCTTGTTTCTTACTAACTGGAATATAACTTGTGTTTTTTCTTGGATGCTTTGTGATATTGTCATTGCAAAGGCCTTAGAGAATCCATTAATATCTAGTGTTCTTTCCCACATACTTGGCAAAGAAACAAAACTTGTGTGGTTTGTCAGTGGATATATAATGTGTTCATAGAATTTAATTGACATAACCAATACTTCAGGTGCTCATCGCACTATCATTTGGGCAAAATCGACATTGATAATTAATTTAATTGTCGGATAGAATAAATGAATCCGGTGATATTCAAATGTCGTTACCCTTTGACCTTGAGTTTACCCTGATGATATTTTGGCGTTCTATGGTGCTAGGCACTTGGATGCTTTGTTTCTCAATGAACCCAATTGACCACACCTCTGTATGTAGGAAAAGCCATCCCTACAAATGTTTTCTTTGTATTATGTCCAACATTTATAAGGTCAATAATAATCTGAGGTAAGGTTTTCTTTGTTTGAATAATTTCTGGGAGAAACATCACGTATGCCAGACTGAAAATATCTGTCCCTATAGTATGGTCTTAAACCTGTGTTTTTTCCCCAAATAAGATTGAAATCAATAAAAAATGTATTAGTGACCAAGATGTAGGATACAAGACAAATGTTTCCAAGTCAATAAACCTTCCTTGCTTCAAATAAATTTTCAATATTACGGCCTTCATTACCATATCAACATTCTTGAATTTTACATCACCTGAACCCATTAACCTGTAGAAAATATCCAAAACCTGTCACTGTGTGATAGTATAATCACAAGGAACCTTGTATGAAGAATAGTGAACAAACTCTTAATAGCTTCAAGAAGAAGTCTTTAGAGATATTCAGATGTTACAGAAAACAAAGAAAGATTGAGGAACCAACTGCTATTTTCGTAAGTTCCTTGACATCTAAAAATTCCAGGGAGATACCATATAGCATATAGTGTTAGAGATCTATCAACAAACTTCGAATTTTGATATGGCCTATGGATGAATACAATTATGTCTATTCTGGAACATGAAGCATTTGATTGAAATTTGACACTCCTCACGACTTAGCTGTGTTTACACATTCTAGAAATTTCTTTTGAACACTTGGAGCCCCAAACCTGAAACTCAAGAAAACTCCTTAGTGTTGAATGCTTTGAACTCTGGCGTTTTAAATTCTTGTGAATAAGTAATCTCCATCTGATCCTGACGCATTGTGCATAAAGGTGTAGACCTGTGGGCTTGTTGAGACTACCTCTTGACTCGTGGCTTGGTGTGCTAGTGCTCCATGTGGATTTGATCTCAGGTGTTGTAGTAGCCAATGCTTAGCTATGATATATGTGGGAAAAATTAATTAGAGATTGAGTCTAAATTAGACCCAATGATTTTAATAAAAACAACTCATTAATACTCTATTGGACAACATGTTTGATTTTGGTCAATTAATAAAAAAAAAATTGGGTTGAGCACTTTCTGCTGATTTCACATTTTCATTATGTGCCATGACCATGCTTGAAATAGATATCAGTTAGAATACTGATTCCCCTATCATTTATAGGGTCCTAACACAAGCTCCACCTGGGGAAGATAGCTTTGAGGGCAATGTCGAGAACTGCTAAATTGTAGGAACTTGATAATCGGTGCCTTATCGAGTAGGTTGTTCCCCAATTTGCAACCTGATCTACTACAAAATTGCTGGTAACTGAAAATCTTGAACTAAAATCAAAACTCACTAGAAACTAGAGTCTGGATCACACTTGAACTGAAAAACTGAAAAGCAATCTAAAACTGAAACTAGAAAAATGCTCAGAGTACTGAACTTATTTCCACCCATCTACCTACCCTAATATACTTGATAATTTTGTTGAATCGGGTAATACAGAAATGTCGATCAAGCCAGTCAAGTAGCTGCAAAAAAAAATGGACAACTTGATTGCTTGTCAGTGAAATCCTAAGTATACCTTGATCATGTGTCCTCGTAATACGAAATGGCAACTGTTGACATATTTGGTATTTATAGAGAATACATGTTTGAATTTAACTCAAGCTAACATGAACCTCCATGTAATCTGCTATAGGATCAATTAAAGCATGATGCATGATATTTGCTTCTAGATGTTTAATGACTATTTGATCAGTTGCATCCTCAAAATTAAACCCTGCAACTACAACTTTAGTCTTGTACTTGAAAACATAATCACCATCAATCTGCACATCAACAGGTAATACAATCTCCTTTGGTTTTGGAGATTGAAGATTTTCAAAAAACTGTTTTGGATGTTGGAAACTGTAGGACTAAATCTGAGTATTTAAGAGTTCAATATCCCTTTCAAGTCTTTCAACAAACAGCTCGAGAACACAAATTTTAATTTCATGAGAAACTTTTCTCGATTTCCAACAATGAAACACGGTTGTTAACAAAACTTCATCAATTTGAAAATATGCTAACTCATCCCCGAATTATTTTATAGCTTCATAAGATATAGGATTTTCCACATACCCTATCATCTTGAATCATCATCAATGCTCTGAAATCTGGATTCTTCGGTAGTGAAGGCGCTTATGAACTTTGAAGCTTGGTATCTTGAACAATGGAGTCGCTATGTGAATGGTACAACCTTCATGTGTTTGGCTTCTGTTCACCATCATAAGTCAAATCTGAACTTGATATATTTTCTTGGAGAAGTTGAAATCTCATTCCCCAGTATGGTCGCCAAAATGTTATCACTGTGTAATTTCTCAAGCTGAGGGAGAAATTGACAGAGGTAACTATTTCAACCACTTGGAGTCTTATATCTATCCCTCTAAGACTCAGAGAGGGCTCTCTCTGTATGATTTAGCTTGGTTTGGAATAGGATATTAGGCTAGTTATGAGGGATCAAAGTTTTTGGTTTTTAAATCGTTGGTTTGGGACAATAAGGAAGGCCATTGGGCAAATGGGGTCTGCGCTTAAATATATGATTCACTCTCAGATATAGAAAAATCTCCTACATAGGGTGAGGTAGTGGAAATGTTGGATTGAATTAAGTTTGAATGGTGTCAAATGAGGAATAAATAGGGGAGGAAAAATCCAAGCAAAGGAGAAGTTAAGAATTCCTAAACTGAGCTTTTAGAAGAGAAACATAAAGATTATGAAGAACCATATGCAGAGTATTTCTCCAATAAATTTTTCTCTATTAATTTTTCTTTGACAATAAGAATTTGAAAACAAATGAAATGATAACTGGAAAAACACTTAACAGAGAAAGGAAACACCACCAACACCTCAACACAAGAATCATGTCAACAACTTGCTTATTTTTTATCGATCATTTAAAGATTACAAACAAAACCTTCTAGAATAGCAAGGCCCATAGTTCATCAAAAAGGAATACAGTTCCTCACAGGTCGAACCCCCTTGCATCTTTTACATGTGTCTTCATATAGGTAAAGAAACTCTTGGTCTTCCAAACCCATGTCCTCTCTCTACCTTCTAAAAATAGAAAATGTTTACAATTATTGAGACATGCAAACTGTCTCTTAGAATAAACAAAATAGATTCTAAGAATAAATTAAAGGAAAATTAAATTTGGTAACGGTTGCTTGGTTGTCACGATCTTGCTGGAAGGTTGTTGATGCTTATCCCTCGAATTATGGAACTAATGGCCACTTGTCCCTTTGACTACTGGTCCTCTGTCTGGGAAAAATAGATACCATGCCACCTCCTCCCAAGTGTCATGTTCTGTTATTATGGATCTAAGCACAAAATCATAGGTTTGATCCTCTGCCCACCGATATTTCTCCACCAAATTTGGAAATTAACCTCAAATCCTATCAACGGGTGTTTATTTCATGTCGTGGACATCTAGGTGGTTGATTTCCTTGAAATCTTGGATAAAATATGCTTTATCTCCATGCACCAGAGGTGTCGTTGATTAAATGGAACTCCCTATCCACTTTTCTCTAACTTCGTGAGAGGTTCCTTGAATGCATTACGTTTTTGGATCCACCTCAAATGCTCCAACTAAATTGGTGCCTTAATTGCCAATAATGAACTATATCTTTGAAATAAGGATTCTGCATCAGAGCTCTCAGTTGCTTGTTTCTTGCTAACTAGAATATAACTTGTGTTCTTTCTTGGATTCATTGTGATATGGTCATTTCAAAGGCCTTAGAGAATCCATTAACAACTAGTGTTCTTTCCCACATGCTTGGAAAAGAAACAAAACTCGTGTGCTTTGTCAGTGGATAAATAATGTGTTCATAGAATTTAACTGACAAAACCAATACTTCAGGTGCTCATCGCTCTATCATTTGGGAAAAATTGACATTGATAATTGATTTCATTGTAAGATAGAGTAAATGAATCCAATGATATTCGAATGTCGTTACCCTTCGACCTTGAGTTTACCCTGATGATATTTTGGAGTTCTATGGTGCTAGGCACTTGGATTCTTGGTTTCCCAATGAACCCAATTGACAACACCTTTGTATGCAGGAAAACCCATCCCTACAAACATTTTCTTTGTATTATGTCCAACATTCATAAGGTCAATAATAATCTGAGGTGAGGTTTTCTTTGTTTGAACAATTTATGGGAGAAACATCATGTATGCCAGACTGAAAATATGTGCCCCTATTGTATGGTCTTAAACCTATGTTTTTTCCCAAAATAAGATTGAAATCAATCACAAATGTATTAGTGACCAAGATTTAGGGTACAGGACAAATCTTTCCAAGTCAATAAAACTTCCTTGCTTCAAAGAAATTTTCAATATTACGGCCTTCATTACCATATCAACATTCTTGAATTTTACATCACCTGAACCCATTAACTTGTAGAAAATATCCAAAACCTATCACTATGTGACATTATAATCATAAGGAACCTTGTATGAAGAATAATGAACAGACTCTTAATAGCTTCAAGAAGAAGTCTTTAGACATATTCAGATGTTGCAGAAAACAAGGAAAGATTGAGGAATCGACTGCTATTTTCTTAAGTTCCTTGACATCTAAAAATTCCAAGGAGATGCCATATAGCATATAGTGTTAGAGATCTAGAAATAAACTTTGAATTTTGATATGGCCTCTAGATGAATACAATTATGTCTATTTTGGAATGTGAAGCATTTGATTGACATTTGGCACTCCTCACGACTTAACTGTGTTTTCACATTCTATAAATTTCTTTTGAACACTTGGAGCCCCAAACCTGAAACTCAAGAAATCTCCTTGGTGTTGAATGCTTTGAACTCTAGCGTTTTAATTTCTTGTGCATAAGTAATCTCCATATGCTCCCGATGCATTAAGCATAGAGGTGTAGACCTGTGGGCTCATTGAGACTACCGCTTGACTCGTGGCTTTGTGTGTTGGTGCTCCATGTGGATTTGATCTCGGGTGTTGTAGTGGCCGATGCTTATCTCTGATATATGTGGGAAAAATGAATTGGAGATTGTGTCTAAATTAGACCCAATTATTTTAATAAAATCAACTCATCAATACTCTTTTGGACAACATGCTTGATTTTGGTCAATTAATAAACATTTTGTTGGGTTGAGTGCTTTCTGTCAATTTCACATCTTCATTTTGCACCATGACCATGCCTGAAATAGATATCAGTTAGAATATTGATTCCCCTATCATTTATAGTGTCCTAACACATCTAACCATCCCTCTCTTTCTCATTGTATCCCCCTCCCTCTCTCCCCCTTGTTTTCTCTCTTTTCCTCTATCTACCCCTTTGTCTCTTTGCCCCTCTTTCCTCTCTCTCTCTCTCTATGCCCCCTTTATGTCTCCCTATCCCTCACTCTCACATACTCTCTTTGTCTTCCTCTCTCCTCCTCTCACACTCTCTTTGTCTTCCTCTCCCCCCATCTCACACTCTCACACACTCTCTTTTTATTCCTCTATCTCTCCCCCTCTCACACTCTCTTACACTTTTTGTCTTCCTCTCTCCCCCTCTCACACTCTCACACACTCTCTCTCTACCCCTCTCCTCCCTCTCTCTCTTCCCCTCCCTCCCTTCCCCTCTCTCTCTCTCTCTGTATCCCCCTCCCTCTCTATCTCCCACTCTGCATCCATTTCTCTCTTTAGCTCTCTCTCTCTCTCTCTCTAACCCCCTCTATATCTCCCTCTCCTTGAATCTCACACACTCTCTCTTTCTTCATCTCTTCCCCTCTCACACTCTCAAACACTCTCTTTGTCTTCCTCTCTCCCCCTCTTCCTCTCTCACACTCTCACTCTCTCTCTCTCTCCCTACCCCCCATTATCCCTCTCTCTTTCCCCCTCCCTCCCACTATCTCTCCTATCTCTCTCCTACATCTCCCCCTATCTTCCCCTCACTTTGTATCCTTGTCCCTCTATGTCTCCCTCTCCTTCACTCTCTCACACTCTCTCTATATTCCTCTCTCTCACACACACTTTTTGTCTTCCTCTCTCTCCACCTCCCTTCTTTGTCTTCCTTTATTTTCTTCTCACATTCTCATACAATATCTCTCTCCACCCCCCCTCTATTTATTCCTCTCTATCCCTCTCATACTCTCACATACTATAGAAATTTTGGTACATCACAAGGAAAGAAATGTCCTTTACCTATACATTTCAAGACCTAGAACTATACCTAGACATAAGCATAGAAATAACTATACATGGCAAGCTATGACAAGACCTATACCTAGACATAGAAAGACCTAGACATGGAAAAGAATGGAAAGACCTAGACCTATACCATAGACCATGACCTAGAATTATACGATGACCATGATTTAGAACATGGCATATACCTAGAGTTATATCTAGACCATGATCTATACCAGGACATAGACCTGGAGCTATACCTATACCATGACTTATTCCTATACCATGAGCATGACCTATACGTAGACCACGACCCACAATTTGACCTAGACCATGACCTAGACCCCCTCTAGCTACATCTAATCCTAGGTATAACCTATACTCAACCCTTGACCCCCTCCACACCAGAGCCCTAATTTCTCAATGCCCATACCTCTTATTGAAGGCCCCACAACCCTTGCACCCAGATATTGGTGCTCTAAAAATTTCTCTATGCTTCAAAACACTTTCAATCATAATCCCTTAGGTCCTAGTTGTTCTTTTCATTCATCCCTTCCCAACATGAACACATGTGCATTCCTAGAACATGTGCGCTCTTTAGTGCGCACATGTTCTAGGAACATATGCAATCTTTCTAGGAAGTTTTATGTGCTAAGAACACTACTCAACCTCATATATCTCAAAAACTTGAACAAGACCGGCATATATATGAAAAAATAGCAAGAACATACAATCTTTTGTTCTTTTTGTCTTTTTTTTTAATTCATAGACAATTTTGTGCTATTGGAAGAGAATTGTGGGAAGAATTGGAAGACAATTTTGTCCAATTGGAATTGGAATTGTTAGTTGTTTATTATTGTGTAATATCGAGACAAATTTTCCCAATTGGAATTGAAATTGATAGTTGTGTCTTCTTATGTAATACCAAGAAAAATTTGTCCAATTGAAATTGTTAGTTGTGTCTTCTTGTGTAATACAAAGACAAATTTGTCCAATTGGAATTGAAATTGTTAGTTGTGTCTTCTTGTGTAATATTGGGACAAATTTTTCCAATTGGAATTGGAATTGTTAGTTGTCTCTTCTTGTGTAATACCAAGACAAATTTGAGCAATTGGAATTGTTAGTTGTGTATTCTTTTGTAATACCAATACAATTTTTTTGTGGTGTGCTTGGAAGCCATTTTTTCCCTTTAAACATGTGTAACCTAAAAAATCGAGGTAGAAATTACTTAAGGATATAAATACCCATAGAAAAGGTAAATAAAGAAAGACAAAAGGCAAGGTTATGTATTTCAAAATGTAAGATTTCAAAAGAGGGAAATCCAATATCTAACAGAAACAAATCCATTGTTGTTTCTCCTCCACTGCCACAAGAAAAGCGCACGAGTTTAGTAGAGATCAATCTAGTTAAGACTTCTATTGTACCTTCAATTAGTATATCATCAAGAAATTTTTTTGCGGGTGACCAAATAATGGAGGATTTGCTTGGAGCTAATTATACAATCGATGAAGTTAAAGAGGCAACTAGTGGAAAACATTCTCGTGAAGAAGTTCATGTGGTGAAACCTCTTGTTGGATAATCAAATGTTCCAGAAACTAGTCATGGGCATGTCCATTCTCCTCCCATAATTGATCCACCAGTGATTGCAGGGAAAATAACTACAATGTTTTTAAATCCATAGTAGAGAGGTCAAAATTACCAAAATATGGGTTCATCGTCCCTGCCTATATTGAGTAGTGTGCGACAAAGAGATCCTAAATGCATTCAGGTGGATGAAAGTGGTCTAGGCTCACTTGAAGATAAGATACCTAACCAGACTATTCATTATCATTCTTATAAAACCACTAAAGAATGTTTTCAACCACAATCTAATGTTGTTAAATGCTAAATATTTTTGGATTTCTTAAAATCTATAAGTTTGACCATTGTTAGGAGAATTTTAGGCATTAAAACAATCAAAATTTTAGAAAAAAGCCATCAAATTGTTAGAAAACTTGCGGATGTTTTTCAAAAATTGTTAAGAAATCTTGTTTTAAAGGAAATAATGCATCCCAACATGTCTTGTCAAAATAAAGTGTTAGCAAGATCACAAGAAAACATCATTTTCTCCAAAAAACCTCTCATCTTATGAAATGCAATATCAAAACCCTTATAAAGTATTATAGTAGATGAGATAACCTCGACACAAGTGGCCCAACATATTTGTGGGACTTCAATGGTGGGCTACCTCATTCTGACATGAAATTAATTATAGAAGTTAAGGGACTAGTATAGTTTTTCTGACATGCAAGCACAAGGCATTCTTCTAATGAAAAAGATGTACTAAAATTGAGAAGGGGATCTAGGGATCGTGAACCCCATATTAAAAAATTTATTGACATTACACAGATATAATTGTATAAGAGATTTAGGAAAGTACATAGTGCACTTAACTTGGTCCAAATATCTTTCCATAAATGAAATCCTTGGTATGTTTGAATAAACACAATTCGTAACACATGTTATTACAGATATCACATTTAGTATGGTTATTATTATGAAACACACACACACAGAGATCTATCTATCTATCTATCTATCTATCTATCTATCTATCTATATTGTATTGCATAACACCCTCGTGCATGAATGCTCAGTTATATTTCCGTCATGATGATCTAGAGAATTTTTTCACAACATCTTGTGCACAAGGCCATAGGGTGGTATATTTTATACAAAATATTACTTAGATGGGACATTTCCCAGGTGTGGTGGGATGGAATTATAGAGAAAGTGAATCCATGTAAGACATGAGTATGAATTCAGGAGGAAAGAGGTTTCCTTGCAAATCTTTAAATATGTTGCATATGATATTGACGGAGGGAAAGAAAGGAAAAATATGCAATTGGTGACTTCCTAGGTATGAGTATGTGAGTTCATCAAGGAATTTGTTGAAAATACACGACAGTATGTTCAAGATGTCCATGTGGCTCGATGACATGTTGAGAATTTTAGAATATGCAGAGATACATTTCATGTTGGTATTGTCTTATCAATGGTTGATTTAACTGAAAACTACACCCTTCAAATGAAAAATGAGATCCAAAGCCAATATTATCACTTAGATAAATTCATCATAATGGTCCATAACACATACATGCATGGGACAAATAGTAACGAATAAAACAAAGTTATATTGAAGGAGTATCACTTCTACATGAGTGATGATCATTTCTATGACTTAGCGACGTAAAACATTTCTTTTCGTTTGTTAACAATCACCTTAAGGAGAAGAACATACAGATGGATCAACATTGGATTTGGTCATATGGGTGAAAGGGCCAGTTCAAAAATTCTCATATATTTCAATGATTGTGTATGTTGCACAAAAAACTCAAGTTACCACATATTTTAAACTATTTCAAGTCTGGACATGGGAAAGGGGAGAATCATGGAGTAGGTGCATGCATAAAAAGAGCATTACATAGGAAATAAATTAATTTCACAACTACTTCCCTCATTTGAGATGATAAATCCATTGTTGAATGGTGTTATTCAATAATGGGAGAGGGAACAAGAACCCATGAAGACCAATCACTCAGGAAAGGACATGTACATTGATATTTTTGGAGGTGGGAAATGTAGATAAACTATATTGACATGAATGTAAAACAATACAGGGCACTCATGGATTCCATTCGGTTCGAACATCAAACAATACAATAGTTGAAATATGGACAAGAAAACTCTCTTGTTTTTGTGTTCCATGTAGTAGTAATGAATGGCATGATTGTGAATCCACAGATTGGGTTGATAGATGGGAACATGTATGACTCCCCATTGGTCAATGTATAAATATGGAATTATCCTAATTGGAGGAGGACGAATCAAAAATCTCAGTAGCTTATGATCACATCTCAAATCTCGTACTACCAAGTTCGATGAAACTTTCTATTAAAATTTGAATAACTAACATCAATGTTTTATTCTTTCGTCATTTAGTGGACTCACTTGTTGGCACTCCATTTTTTTGCAGGGCACATACATGTAGTGGTTTCCCTAAGAGGTAATTAATGGGGCAATAACTATTGGTTGGCATGTTGCTTAGAGGGAAATCATACCTCATGCAATCAGTAACAGAATCAAAAGACAATGAATTTTTGAATGGGTCAATGGTTATTAAAGGCGAATATCTGACATGGGATGAAAGAACATAGAAGAAAGGTGGTTATGTATTTCAATATTATATGTTAGGTGAAGTTGTATACCACTTTATGAACTTGGTTGTTGGCACAAACCTCCAACTACAAACAATGACAAGTAAAAATCCATCAAAGGTATGATACTTATTGCATTACTTTAAGCACAAGAATTTAATGGATACCATCAATATTAGAAGTGATCTCGATGGTCTACTTGAATGAACATAGGTATGTAAAAGGAATAATTGAAAAAATATTTCAGATTTATAAATGATTGAAATTTTGGCTTCATTTTATTGTTATTCTAGTAATCTTGTATTTTGTGCTACTTTTTTGTTGTTAGGGAACTATGTCTAGCCTTCCCTTCCCTTTCCTTTCCTTTATTGCTTATCCTTTTCTTACCTTTTCTTGCCTTGGTTTCCTAGCCTTACCTTACCTTTCCTTAATTTTCCTTGCCTTGCTTTGCCTTGCGTAGACTTTCCTTACCTTTCCTTCCCTACCTTGTCTTGTCTTGCCTTTCCTTGCCTTTTCTTACCTTGCCTTGCCTTACCTTTCCTTTCCTTTCCTTTCCCTACCTTGCCTTTCATTTCCATATCTTATGTTACATTTCCTTAACTTTCCTTGCCTTACCTCTCCTTGTATCATCTTTCCTTGCCTTACCTTTCCTTGCCTTTCCATGTCTTACCTTACCTTGCCTTACCTTTGCTTTACTTGATTTACTATTCTTTGCTTTCCTTTCCCCGCCTTTTCTTGGCTTTCCTTGTCTTTCCTCGCCTTGCCTTGTCATGTATTACCTTATATTTCCTTTCATTTCCATGTCTTACCTTGCCTTTCCTTTCTTTTCATTTATTTACCTTGCCTTTCCTTACCTTTCCTTTAATTTCCTTGCATTGCCTTGTCTTACCTTTCCTTTCCTTTCCATATCTTACATTGCCTTGCCTTGCCTTTCTTTCCTTTCATTTCCTTGCTTTGACTTCCCTTGCTAATTGGTTTTATTATATGGTAGGATGACATAATCACAATAGAAATAAGAGGGTTCAAACCACATGTGCCTCTATCCAAAATGAATCATGGTTGATTACAATGAAAATAACAACATGACACAAGGGTTTATTAATACAAAACTATTCAAAATTAGATTCGAGGTGTCCACATGGAATGTTCCCTCCAATAATGTGCATGCATGAAACCACTCCACATGTGTGAATTACAAGGTAGCCAACTTCATGGATGAATTTGAAATATGCCAAGTGGATGAAGTGTCCACAACAAAGTATCTTATCAACTTCCCAAAATATAAAGTATATCATGTCTCCCCAATATTACTTTCATTACCTTTCCATGCCATGTCTTTCCTTGCCATTCCATGCCATGTCATGACTTGAATTTCCTTGGATTGCATTTCCTTGCCTTACATTTCCTTTCCTTCCATTTCCATGGCATTCCATTACATGCCTTCCCTTGCCATGTCATTCCTTACCTTGCCATGCCTTTCATTTCATTGTCTTTCCTTGTCTTTCCTTTCCTTTCCATGTCATGGCATGCCTTTTCTTCCCATTCCATGTCATGCCATGCCTTTCCTTGCCATTCCATGCCATGCCATTCCTTTCCTTTCCATGCCATCTCATGTCATTCCTTGCATTGTCTTGCATTGCATTGCATTACCTTGCCTTTCCTTACATTTCCTTACCATGCCATGTAATTCCATGCGTGAATTCCAAGGTAGCCAAATCAGCGGATGAATGTGAAATATTCCAAGTGGATGGAGTTTCCAAAACAAAGTATGTGATCAAATTCACAAAATAGAAAGTAGATAATCTCTCCCCAATATGTGTTTCCTTACCTTTTCATGCCATGCCTTGCATTTCCTTACCTTTCATTGTCTTTCCTTGCCTTTCCTTTCCATGCCATGTCGTGCCATGTCATGCCTTGTCTTTCCATTCGATAACACATCGTGCCTTTCCATGTCATTCCATGCCTTTCCTTGCCTTGTCATGTATTTCCATGCCATTCCATGCCTTTCCTTTCCATGCCATGCCTTGCTTTGCCTCGTCATGGAATTCCATGCCTTACATTGTCTTGCATTGCATTTCCTTGCCTTGCCTTTCCTTACCTTGTCATTCCTTGCCTTTCATTTCCATGCCATGTCATGTCTTGCCTTTCCATGCCATGCCTTTCCTTTCCATGCATTGCCTTATGTTGCATTTCCTTGTGTTGCATTTTTGTTATAACCCTAATTTGCACTATATATGCTTACCTAGAATCAAGCCATCTCATGTTACATCTTTTGCCAAGACACTATTGAAACAACTTCTTAAAAACACCCTTTGTGAAGGCATATGCTCCCTGCTCCAATACTGCATGCGTGTATATGCTAGCTGACCCACTACAACCCGCGTATACCTACAAAAACACTAAAAATAGAAAGTTGTAGATGGAACACACAGTTTCGAGTAAGTTACCTAAATCGTTTGACTGACCATAACCGGTCATTCAACCAAATACCTAGCCCTTTCTATCCTATAAAATAAGGGGTAGGGGTCCCATTTGAAAAGAGGAAAAGAAAAGTAAACAAACTCTACCCAATTTTTCATTCCCCTTGTCCCAACCTTTTGTAACCATTGTGTGAAGAGAAGCATATATGAAAGTTGTTGGAGTACAGTTGAAGAGGATCCTAGGACCAAATTCGAGGAGCAGTGTCCGATCTCACTATTGTAAAGTATTCTTGTGAGATTAATAAAAGAAGTACTTTTCATGTTCCGCAATATGAGGTGTTTAATGTGTAATATTGATAATATTTTGATAGAATCTCTAACCCATTAGTTCATAGATCAAATGCATGCTTGGAGTTCTTTGTTTGTCTGTTTGTGAATGCAAGTCATCTTTGGGAGGAAACTTGCAGTCAAGGAGAAACCACACGCGAAAGGATCTACATCAAACATGGAAGTCAAGGTATAGTGAATTGATCCTTTTATCCTTGTATTTTATATATGAATGATGGGGTTTATGATTGGGATGATGGTAAGTAGGAGACCTTAGGTCATTTCTTCCCATTACATAACCCTTAATTATAGTCCGTAGGGGGATTTCTCACCCAAAAATAGAATTGGCGACCATATTGGGGAGATCTGTAGGGTTTTCTAGGGATGCTTTTTGGGTATTTTAGAATTGGTTTTATTACCTTTTTTCTGATTTTTTTGCAAGAGTCTGAGATTGTAGGGATTCTGGTTTTACATACTAGTGCTCCTTGCATGATTGCTTGACTATTTGATTTTCTTGCTAGAAATTTACAGAGGTATACATGGCCTACATAAAATCTACCTATGTATACACATGCCCTACCTTTATACAACCCACATATATCCATTGGGTTGTTGAAGTGTCAGTTGCATGCTTAAGTCCATAATTTGTTTTTAGGAGAGACAATCATCCTATTTCCCTATCAGAAGTGATACTTCTCAGGGGCCTTTTTGGATTTGGTCATGATCTCTGTGTCTCAACCTATAGCATAGGATAACATTAGATTAGCTTTGTTTTATTGAAGTTTCCTTGCATTTTCTTTGCCAAAGTCATTTTCTTTGTCCCTAAGGGACTCTGGTTTTCAATACCAGTGCTCCCTACTTGAGCTAGACTATTGTTTTTTCATATTTTGAGTAGTTACAGAGCTACACAAGCCTTGTAGCAGCTCTGGACGCATGCATATGTGCTGTACTTTTGGACATCCCGCGTATACACGCTAGTTGTTGAAGTGGCAATAGCGTATCTGTGTCGGGGAGCTCTTTTGACAAAGAGAGGCAGTCATCCTCTTACTTGTCAGAAGCCAGTATTTTTAGGGGTATTTTTGGTCTCTTCCCTGGTCTTTGTGATCACAGTCATTAGCTTATATCTAACCATAGAATAGTTTTATTTTCTTCGAAAAGATTTCTTGAGTTTTTTGTAATAGAGTTTTAGACAAATCTGTGAGTTTTTTCGGTCATCCTTTTGAGGTTTGGTCAAATGACTCCCTACGATCCACAGTAAGGCCAAAAGTTATTTTTGGTTTATGTTTTTTCTTCACTTTATCTTTTTTCTTGCTTTGGAAGAAAGAAAAGGAATCCATTTTTCAGTTCTCTTGTTTTAAAAGAATTTTGAAAATTTTCACTTCTTTGATTGATTGAGTAGTTGGTTGTTTACATTGATAATCAAGGAAATGTTTTTCTTTCATAAGTTCTTGGTTGTTTACTTAGGAAAATATGTAGCTCATAGTCAAGAAAAATCCTGTGTTGAGTTTGTTGTTCAAAGATTTTAGAAAGAATAGTTTTAAAAGTTGGTTAAAGAATTTAAAAGTGCAACTCTGAATTTGTCGAGAAGAAGTTATTTTGTTTCCAACTTTCTGTTTATTTTCTCTTTCATCTCTCAAAACATCACTAGTTTCACTTTCATAACCTTTGACTTAAGACAAGCCACAAAAAATTAACGATTAATTAAAATCAACTAGACTTTATGTCTGTAGGGTTCATCAACTAGTCTAGGCTAGAGCCTTGATTTAGGTTGGAGAGGAAACTCTTCAAGTATGAAAAACATATATAAGAGTCTATGCTAGGGAGTGTTAAAAGTCTAGTATTGTGAAATTTATCCTGGACTTCCCTCTAATACAAGGGCTAAACATAAGGTCGCATACAAAAAGGTAGCAGGGATAAACCCTCCAAAGCCAGACCAATCATAGTGGGGAACACATATAGAGGGCTTGTCTTGGGATTTCGTTGATAGCATTTTCTATGGAGCTTCATAGGTCTCGAATCTGTTTGAGGTCCTCAGTTGTCTTCCTGACCAATAAATTTCGATACCCTTGACAGGTTTCGGGCTTGATACCCTACTCATTGTGGTCCACCCAACTATTGACTGTACTCGCCTGGTGAATGTTCATGTGTTGACAACTTAGTTGCCTTTATTTTAGGGAATTACACAGGTGACTGTGAGGGTAGACCATGGTACCTAGGATAGACATTTGGCCACACTTTGTAGAGTATCTCGGAAGGGTTCTTCCATATTCGAGTTTCACTTGCACCGGTAAGTTTCTCTAGTGTTGGTTGTTGTAATCGTTCTTCCAACTAGTTAAGTGATTTCTTTTTTTATCTTGTAGGGAATTTTTATAATGTATACTATTATGGAATGAATATAAATCCCTAGTGTGTCTTTGATCTTCTCATAGGGCGGAGGATCACGAGCTCTGTCAGTCACAAAGGCTTCTTGGCCTACCACCAGTTACACTGGAGCCACCCCGACCACTGCTAAGGAGAAAGCTAGACCAACAAGGGTCTTTTCAAGTGACCGGGTCATAGGAAACTATGCCCAACCAACATCCAGAGGAACAAACCCTTTTAGACCTTGAAGATAAATCTCTTGGTCCATATGAAACTCCGACCACTGATCTTTCAGTACCCATCATCATACAGATTTATCCTTACGAGCGTTAGACAGTGTCACAAGATGCAATGGAAACAAGTGTTGCCACTTCTTCCGAGAATTCTCCTATTCCCACTACAATTGTTACCATAGGGGGTATTCCACATCCAAATCCATCGTCGTTAGTCTAAACCACCATGGTCTCGACTGCCTCTACCTCAAGAAATGGTATGATTCTGTCTTTGGAGAAAACCACTTCTCTTTTCACACACACTGTGACAGGCCCTCCATTTCATATGGGATGCCTAGCTCAGGTACGAGTCATGTACTTTCCTTCTCCACTCTACATACTTTAGGTTTGGGAGCAGGGAGATCTAATGCTCCTCTGCAAGGATCAATGGGGGGTACCTTAGCCTCCTATAATTCTTTCCCTTATGGAGGAGGTCATATACCTCCTTCGTCCCATTCGCTCGATGGTGCTCACCATCATTTCGTAGGGTTGAACGCACACCATAGCTCATTTGAAGAAGGGATTCAAGGACTACCTTTTCATATCATGCTGGTAGATTCAACATTGTTCTCCTTGTTCAAAGCGTTTGGTAACAATGCTTTCTCGTCAACCACTTTCCCATCCGGGGGAAATCCTAGTTATGGAAAACTAAATCCTATGCAGGGTACTATTCCTTCACAGGGGCAAACCCAGGAATTCCTTCCACACAAGGACCTTGTAATTCTTGTCAAGGATTAGTTCCCTCGTTAGTAATGTCGATCGGGGGCAACCCCTTTCACAACCAATGGAACCCTGGGCAAGGCACAGGACCTATGCCCATGGGATCAGCATGGGGAAACAATTCCCAAAGTCCTTCAAATGCAATGCACTCCCAACCGTCTACGTCCTATTTTGGGAATCAATCAATGATGTATCCACAAACGTAGAATCTATACGGTAGTCATGGCCATGGTTTTTACCAGAACCCTAGCTAGCATCCCAAGCTTTCCTAACAACCTGGTGCCAATCAAACTCTAGGCCCCTTTTTGCATGGTTATAACCAACAAACCAAACTATCGTTCCTTGAAACCTTGTTTTTTCTAGACTTGACAAGGTTGTTGAATGACCCTATCTATCACAATCCACGTTGGCCCCCTATGCCAATTAATTTTCCTTCAGACATACCAAAGTTTGAATCCAAGCCTAACGAATATCCAAGAGATCATTTGACTACCTTTCACCTTTGGTGCTTGTCTAATTCATTGAAAGACGACTCCATACAGCTGCGATTGTTTCAACACACTCTCATTAGAAGTGTTGCAAAATGGTACATTGAACTCGACTTCTCAAGATACTCTTCCTTCGATGAATTGGCAATGGATTTCTTAAACCAATTCCAATTACCTATGAGATATGACACTGACACATATTTGCTGGCCAATTTCAAATAGACAAAAGCAGACCATATCTCTGATCACATCTGAGAATGGAGATGCCAGAAGAGTTTGATTAAAGTGCCAGTCCCACCATCATTCCTGCTGGAATGGTTCCTTAAGTCTTTGGTCCCATAGTTTTCCAAAGATGTTGCAACATCGAGAGTGTTTTCCGAAGAAGATGCAATCATGAGATCTCAACAGCTAGAGCTTATTTACTCTCAGTCTGGTTTACTGTACAAAATTTTGTTGGATGCACCAATGTCAATACTTGATAAAACCAGACATAAAGCTGGACCACATGTTGATGGTGTTGTTGGTTTAGCACAAGCAAATCCCACTGAACATTTGGCAAAACAATTGTGGCAATTATCTATACAGCACACAACAACCTGCTGGATCACTGGTCCGGCTGGTCCCCCTACCCAAACGTTGGATGTACACACTGTGCAATCGAAAAATACAAAGACCACCCAACAACCTGATGGAAAGAAGAAAAAATGTAAGAAGGGTAAGGGGGGTAAGAAACCCACTAATAGTGCTGGTGGGGGAAACACTGAAAAAAGGAAGTCAAAGTATCCATGCAACCTGTGCATGAAATAACACCTGACTCACCAGTTCCCTCGGTTTGCAGAGGCCCAAAGGTAATTGTCACAACAACAGACTGCTGTGTTAATGAACCCATTTCAACATGGACAAAATCTAACTCAATCCTCTACTAGTGTGGAAGGGGGTAGTCAAGGACCCCCTTTGTCTTCGATAAATCCTACATCCGCGAATGTGTATATTATGAAATGTGATTCCTATATATTGATTAGAGCACATGACTACAACAAGACACGAACCTTCAATAAAGGTAAAGAAGCTGAAATCCCATCTCTTCCTATACAGATCGAGAAGATGTTGGGAGAAACAATGACATGCATCCCAAAAGGTGCATTCAAGAAAGCTTCTCACAACCCAAATGAAAGGGCCGCCCAGAACTACTCTGTGGTGGAGGATTTGTCTCAAACCCCTTGTGCGATGTCTGCTTTGGAGGTCCTCCAGAGATTCCCTTCCCAGAGAAAGGCTCTATTAGCCACTTTAGGATCTTCCGAGACTTGTAATCCAGGTACAATCATGCTTGGCAATACAAAATTAAAACTTTGTCTCCCTTACCACGTAGTGTTCCAGATAGTAGTGGCTTACACCACAAAAATGTTTACTTAGAACATTTTCCCCACGGTGGTTGATGAGGGCACCTCAACATGCATAATGTCTTTGGCATTTCGGAAGGCCATTGGCCAAACTGCTTTGTCTCCATCACCTACTCTTCTTACCTCTTTTGAAAATCGTTCATTCCTACCACATGGCATCATCCCCTATTTTCCTGTGCAGTTAGGAGGGAAGACAGTGTGTGTCGAGGTTGAAGTGGTCAATGCGTCTCTTGACTACAATCTCTTGTTAGGAAGGAGTTGGACCTATGCCATGCAAGAAGTGGTCGCTATAGTTTTTTGGTTCTTGTTGTTTCCACATGAGGGTTGGATCGTGACCATTGATTATTTGTCTTTCTACCATCCCGACCCTTCATTGGGGACATCTGCGGTCTCGATGATTGATAACCCTCAACACAACATTTTCAACATAGAGGTTGATTTTTTCCCACCTTTGATGGGTACTTTCAATTACCCGCCTCCTCAAGGTGATGTTAAGTTCATATGAGACCACCATAAGGTTGAGATTCTCCACGTTTCATTGTTTTGCATGACTTACTTCAATGATCCATGGAATCTTGCTTCCCCATCAACCATGATGGAAGGGATAGGGCACCATGGTATGG